>CM061533.1:271697038-271905020 GCA_030545055.2 Neoaliturus tenellus | reverse complement strand
AGATGAGTGTATGATGATTGTGGCGCAATCTTGTAGTCTTGTTACTGACTAAGGCTGACATTCTCCTTAGACAGGACTGTTAATTAATATCCCAACAGCCAATGGTAGGCTATCTAGGGACCTACAGTTTAAACAGTATAGTATAGGCTTAACAGAAACAATTAGGCCTACTGAGCTATTTTAAAAGATCTCATTGGCCTACAAAATCTAACGGGTCTTTTCCTCACCACTTTAGTCATGTGACTTATAAACAAATTTCTCATTAGATAACATCGTGAAAATATTATCCATCACTCTTTTACACATACATAGTAATTCAATCAAATAACCTTTATTTAGTTAGTTAGCACAAAGAAAATGTATTAATGTAAAATGGTGTGTTGCCGTAAATAAATAAATAAAATCAAAGGTTTTTTTTACAAGATTTATTTTTTATAGGCCTATTTGGATAAAATATAGAAGAAAATGAATCTGTCACTGGTTTAAGTCTTTTCTAATATTTATTACAATACATAGTAAAAACTTAAAAAAATAAAAGAAAAGCTAACTGCAAACCTACTACGGTACGGTACTAACTTACTTAGAGTTGGTTATTTCCTACCTCATTCCTGATGTCTTAACAAAACTCTTAAAACATTGACTATGTACACTAATGTGAATAGACTTCTCATCCAATGCTTTTTGTTTGATACAAAAATTTGGAAAGTTCATGTATGCAGTGCCAATTTGCTGTATCAAAGTTGTAGTTATTCAGTTGGATTTACAGTGCTGCAAAAACACTTTTCCACAACATAAACATAAGTTTAACCCTCAGTCATAAAATATTCCATCCTTTTTTGAGAAGAGTGGTAATACTGATTTATCTATCATACCTGTCACTTGTACTTCATGTACGCCGCAGAAGATTGCACCACCGTCAACAGGTTTCAAACAGGCCTATGAGAAGTCTATTCACGTTAGTGTATTAGTCAAAGCTTAAAGTAAAACTAATTAGGTCTATAAAACTGTCAAAAAGTTAGGCCTATAACACTGTGGTTGGAAAACTAGTTTTTTAATTCACCTAAAAAGTCAGTTTAAAATTTTGAAAAACATAGGCTTAACGTTTTAGTGGTAAAAGTAGTTTAGTTAGTTAAGGCCCTAATTTATGTAAAGCCCTGATGGATAGGGCCTGGAGGGGATATATAGGCCTATGCAGCCATAAAACTGTGCACTTAAGTTATAACCTCAAATGCCACTTTTGTAATGTAAGTAGTGATGGCAAAATTTCTTGGAAAAATCGATTTTTCGATATATCGATGTATTGAAAGAGTAAAATCGATTTCAATAAAAAATCGTGGACAAAAAATCAATGTACTGTATTAAGAAATCGATTTTTTAATCGACGTTTTTTTATATTGACTACCGGTATAAGTTATCCCAGGAAGTAAAAATATAACTAACAAATATTTATTTAATACTATAAATATGACAGTATTTGTAGTCAATGGTCACACCTTTGATTATATCATTGATTTTGTAGGTAAAATCAATGATTAACTTATATATCCTCTACTCATGTAAGGAATACACTACATTATTTGGTTTGAAATAAAATAGAGTTATGAAAATAAACCATTATTTGTTTATTGAGAAGATATATTAGATCTTAGACTAAAACAAAATGATTTTAATTACCATACTTCAAATGCTGTAAGAGCTAAATTGCGTATAACATCGCAAGACTGGAATAAACACAGTTTTTGTTCTATAGAATTGGAACATGTATTGGAAAGCTAGATAAACACAAATTCATATAAGGTCAATGGAGTCGGGAATTTATACTGTAGGCCTACATGTTTTAACGTCATTCAAGGACTATTGAAATATTTTATTTTACAGTAAAAATTATTTTATTACCGTTTGTTGCCGATCTTGAACAGAACCGTAACAGTCTAATCTTCGGTAACCAAGTCTCTATTTTTTAATTAAATTTTTATAATAGCGAATTTTAACAAAATCAAAGGATGAACCCTATTTTTACTGTTTTGTATAAAAAGGTATGATAGAGTATACATATAGCCTACTTTACACGATATTTTGGCCGATGCGAAATGAGTGTAGCGATAGTCATAGCAACAATCACGGCCATCTCTATTCTCTTTAAACTCTACTAGAAATGGCCTTGCACTGATACACGATATACAGACAATACTAAGTTATTTGACTTTGATATTTGGCTCTAATGCAACAAATTTTGTAAATTTAAAGCCAAACTAAGGTTAGGATCTTAAAATATATTGTTTTAGAGGAGTAAAAAACACAATTATTTATCTTTTACCCGACCGATTTTAAAATCAATATTTTTAGTAGGAAAAATCGATCTCCAAAAAATATCGTCTTGAAAAAAATGATGTCAAAAAATCAATGTATTGAATGGTAAAAATCAATTTTCCGAAAAATAGATTTTATTTTGCCATCACTAAAAATGTAAGGTGAGAGCAGATCATCCAGTTTTTCAAAACTTCATAAAAGCAACAATCTTCAAGTTGGCGTACTGCTTGTGAGATTCGGAAGTTGTACCCTAATAATAAATTGCCTAAATAATGTAGGGTTATTGTATATCCTCTTTACCCCGGACACGTTATTATCTTGTTTAAGAGGTTATAACTGTAAGAGAGAACAATTTGGTCCTAATGTTCGTGTCAATAAAGCAGCATTTTTATTTTCATTTTGTTCTCTTTTAAGAACATAAAAAGATTTTTTTAAATTAGTCCATTTGTCAAGCTTTTTGGAAGCAACAAACTGAATATCTAAATATTATATAAACGTTTTTACCAACCCCTATGAAGGTTTAGTATATTGTTACTTTGTCCAGTTTGTTATTAAATGGTAGTTTATATTGTTTAAACTGTTAAATCTGGAGTAAAATTTAATAATTTACTTTTAACTTTATTGAAACAGTTTGTAGGATACAGATACAGACCTTTTAATTGGATGATAGCGCCTGTAACATCTGGGTTGTATTTATTGCTGTCAGCAGCCAATCTCTATCAAGAGAATGAGTGAGGTTTTTAGCACATAAGCCTATGGCTTTCAAGACCATTCGTTCTGGCTTAGTTTGATAAATGTGACCATTAGTTTTTTTTTTTTTTCATTATGATTTCAGTTCCTAGGTGTAAAATAGTCTTTTAATGTCACTAATAATGGTGAAAATGACTGAGCCTCGTCTTTGTTTAAGAGTAAATTGAATTAATTTTAAAAACTGCATTAACTTACATTTCCTAATAACTACCTAAGATTTCTAAAAAAATTTAGGTTAACTTACTTTAATTTAAGGTGAACTGAAAGAAACTTCTCTTTATAGAGGAAAAGGAAACCTTTTTAATTTTTGCTTGTTTATACAGTTGTAAGTTATTAATTTGCATTTAATTAGCATCATCCCATACATTACGTGCTCTTAATATTTTACAATTCTAGCGAATTTTTCTACACAGGTAATTTTGCCATTAAGGTAGTACTCACAGTAATACCTAAGCCGGGACCATGTTGCTTTTTCATTTTGAGGGCCCTAGAAGCCAAAAACACCGTCCATTCAAAATCATACATAGCCTATATGTATAACTTATGTGTGTGTCCGTGAACACAATAACTTTTGAACAGAACCTCCGATTTTGATTAAATTTGGTAAAGGGGTATAAGTACGTAAGCATTTACTTGAATGATTTTGCAAACCAGAATAATCGAACTTTGGTAAAGGAATTTTGTGGGATTTCAAAAGGTTCAAGAGGTCAAAAACTGTTTTTTGGCATTTTTTACCTCAAGTTTACAAATCCAAAATTTTAACCTAAACCATTTAAAAGAACTCAAAAAAAATGAACAATTTAGTATTTTGAATTTTTAACTTAGCTTAAATAGTTACGGAAAAAATCCAAAAACATGTTGTCCATGTTATTTTTATGGAAAATAAACAAAACCTTCTATCTTGCTTATTTATTAGGTAACAAATCTTGATAAAATTTGGTATGTACATTTACAAGGTAGTGTTTGACTTAACTTATATTTACTTACAAAATCCATATGGCGGCAAACCTACACATAAAAATCACCCCATGGGTTTAAGATGAAAGAGAAAAATATAATAATTCCATTGGAAATTCACTGAGTACGCAGGTCTGCTGCGACGGGGGTACTTTCTCATATGTTTGTAAGTTAGGCAGTTCGTAAAATATTATATCTAATATAAATAACAAAATAACATCCAGGCCTACCGGTACTGGTTTCATAAAAAACCTTCTTAGGCATATATTAGACTACTTTCCTTAGGGAATTTAATTTTTTAAATATTTTTACCTTATTTAGTATTCTAAGCATAATTTAATAATTTTTAAAAGTTGGAACTTTTAAATTTAAACATTTGTTTGTTCCTTACTCTGTGAATTTAATTGAAGAGGGGGGGGGGGGAGAAAGTGGCAGGAATTCAGTTTTTTAGTGATTAATGATTATTAATCTCACATGTAAGTTAATGAGTAGGCCTAACTTACTAAGTGTCCTCTTTTTCATCCCGGAAAATATGGTAACTTAACCCTAAAATTATGGATCAAACTTGGGCTTAGCTTAATGCTTAATGTTTGAGCACAATTTTTCACGTAGGCTACTTGTGATAGGCGTAGCCTCCTAGGAACAAAACTAGCAACACAACTAGGTAACATATTAATTATAGCCTACTTGATCTTAATTAAATCCAGAACTAAAAACAAAAATAAAACTGCTCTTTTATTATGTTAGGCCTTGGCCAACCAAGCTAACCAAAAATTATTTGGACACTGGAATTTTTAGGTTAAAACAAACTTAAACTTAGGCCTAGGTTCACCCCAATTTGCTTAAAAACAGAACTGTACTTTACATTACTATTTCTAAGCGAAATAACTTATAGAGGTGACTCAGGCCCAATTCATGATCATTTGTTTTACTAGTTAACTATGATGAGTGAATAGGTAATGAAAGACGTTTAGAAAGTTGACCCAAGGTAGCTTGTCTTGATCAGGGGTTAGAAAGTAAAAAAATTCTGGTTATATCGCCGGCTTTATCTTATCAGACTAATTATATTATTAGACGAAACATACTAAAAATAGAACGAATTATCTTTTAAATTAGTCTACGACATTGGCCAAAGTAAAGAGCCAATTGCTAAAGGCGCACCTTGCTTACTTGAGTCAGCACTTCTCGACTTCTTGGTAAAATCGGCAGATAAGCTATGAAATTAATATTCATAAAGTTTATTTTTAACCGCGAAATCATCTCGCACTAAAAACAAAACACATAAAAATCCACAGTAAAACAAAATTAATACTGTTCATCACATGTGTGACATTCCGAAATTATAGTTACTAACGCCATCAAACTCAAGGTGGCCGATTTCGGAACTACTTGACCACTGCCTGATGGAAACCACACTCATATCCTTGTATTTTACTGGTGGTGGAAGAGATAAAACTCTTATCAAAACACTTTCTCTTTTCTTGGTTGTGATCACAGATCTGTCGATAATGATGAATGTTTCATAAAACATAGGATTTGGTTTAGGCTAGGCGCACACGAACGACTTTTCAGTCGGCCGACTGTTGGGCAAGACTGTCTGGCAGTCAGAGAGGACGACACAAAAGTCGTCCCGACTTTTCAGTCGCTGACTGTGATGCGCACACACACGACAGTTTAGTCGTCTTCCCACGATGGATCAGACACAAACCGCTGTCATATGTGAGCTAATGCTAAGGTTTAGAAAACGAAAGTGCAATAGAAAATACTGGGTTCATCCTATTTATAGTGCGAGACATATTAACGAGACATATGAAGGCCCAGTGTTACTTGTTATACACTGATCTACGATAATATCCCGAAAAGTTTTTCAGCTAATCACGAATGAGTGTTTCCAGCTTCGATGAGATATCAAAATTACTACAGCCCAAAATAACCCTTCAAAACACTGTGATGAGGATGGCTGTACCAGCTGAAGAGCGAATTTTGGCCACCCTGAAGTAACACACTAATAATTTTTTATCTTATTCGAATTTTTAAGGCTCCCCTCTACCTGAGCCCGAACGATGTTACCGAATGCCGCCTCTCGGACGTAGCGCTAGGCGAGTTTAATGGCTGCAGAGGTTTACAGGAATAACTAATTAAGTTAGAGATTGACTCTTAACTTATTCTAAAATTAGAAAGATAAATCGCGTCTTCTCTGGTTTTAGAATTCTTTAATAAAATTTTTAATTTCAGTTATAACTGTCTAAGATCATCTGTTTTTCTCCATTGGCGAGTTTTATAGATGCAGAGTTTACGGGAATCGTGTTTTAAAACTAACCAATTAAGATCAAGATTGGCTCTTAACTTTTTCTAAAAGTAAAGAGATGATCTCGTCTTCTCTGGTTTTAGAATTTTTAAATAAAATTTCTAATTTCTGCTTTAACTCTCTAAAATGATCTGTTTTTTATCGACTTTTAACTGAAGTTTTCTATTAGTTTTGATGAAATAATTACCAAAGTATAACAAAGATTTAGCACCGATGTTCTTCTTTAATATGACACCTTAGTTATAGCTCTAGGCTGCATTTAGCAGAAGATAATATAATCTAAAAAAATTTTGTATTTGCATCGAGAAAAACAGATGAATTTAGTCAGTTTTACCTGAAATTAGAAATTGTATTAGAAATTTCTAAAACCAGAGAATACGAGATCTGTCTCTTTACTTTTATAAAAAGTTCAAAGCCCATCTCTGCCTTTATTGATTAATTTTAAAACACGATTCCAGTAAACCTCTGCATCCATAAAACTCGCCACTAGAGAAAAACAGATTACTTTAGACAAAAACTGAAAAAAGAGTTTTTATTTTAAAATTCTAAAACCAGAGAAGACGAGATTCTTCTTTATACTTTTAGATAAAGTAATAAGAGTCAATCTCTATTTTAATGAGTTCATTTTAAAACACGATTCCCGTAAACATCTGCAACCATAAAACTCGACTAGCGCTACGGCCGCGGCCGCGAGGCGGCATTCGGGCTCAGGTAGACCGGAGCCTTAATCTTAATTTTTGATCTTCATTAATAAAATTAAGATTAAAAGGATAATTTAATTCTTAAACTTTTTGAGATGGTTAGGGGTTTCAATCCTCGCCCTTAATTATGGGTTCTTAGGGGTATTTTTTATTTAGTATTTTTAATAGCATTACCTATAAAATTGCATATCTTTTGATAGAGAATAAAAAAATGATTGACACACACCATATTCTTTATGATTTAAACTAAAATTATGCGAAAACGTGTAAATAAAATTGTGAATAAACGCCCAAACAACAGTATTTCCCAAGTAAAAACAGCAGACATGCCCGACTATCGTGCCCGACAGTCGGCGGTGTGCGCATCTCAACTTGTTTCCGTGCATTTACCCATACGCCACGACAGTTGAGTCGTTGAGCAGTCGGCGGGAAAATCGGGCATGACCCATCTCGTCCCGACTGCTCCACGACAGTCGGCCGACTGTCGTAGTGCAGTCGGCTGGTGTGCGCGGTCGTATTTACCAACATGGGTCCGATTTTTTTCTCTACGCCGACTTTTTAGTCGGCCGACTGAAAAGTCGTTCGTGTGCGCCTAGCCTCATAAATAAGTACGGTAAAGATTTGTATTCGTATGTGAATTGTTAAAAATCTTATTAACTCGTCAGTCTCATAAACGTTCGTTGATAAAATCATAAGGAATAACTTATTTGCAAACTATTAAAATACAACTTTACTTAAAGAATGTCTAGCAAGCAATTTGAAGAACTGTTAGAGAATTGTGTCAAACAAAACAAATAAAAATAAGTTCTCCTTTATTTGGTATTTTATATGCATAATAGGACATTTATTTGGTACACTAAGTTTACTGGTACAAAAGTTTTAAAAGACTGAAAATTAACAATAAAGTTATAACCTCACGGAGTTCCATAGGTACTTTCCATAAGTATGGAATTTTTTATTTGGACCTGAACTTAGCATTGGCATATATGTGTAAGCTTAACAAGTTATGTTATTGAATTTTTATCTTGTTTTGAGATATTAGGCTTTTTTTAAAATGCATTCAATTTAATATTATTTTATTAAATCTAACCAAATTTTGTAAAAAATTCATAAAATTAAGTTATTAAAATTCAATAAAAACCTTTCATCCAACTCCTTTAAAAAAAAAGCAAGTACAATAAAAAAAATTAAGTTAAGCTTAATAAAAATTATCAAAAAATGGATTGAGATTGGCAACTGTGGAACCATTCTAAAATTTCTCGATAAAAAATATATGATCGAGATACCATCAACAAATATATAGGAATTTAGTGTGTATAACTTCCCAGATAGCACATAAACGTAAAAAAGACGTGAAAATAACGTTTCCTTTTAACATTTTTGACGTTATTATTACGTCAAGAAACGGATTTATAACGTTTTTTTCACGTGATTATAACGTGCGAGTGTCACACTTTTTTACGTTAAAAAAACGTAAAAATACTACGTGAATATAACGTTTTTGTTTCACTTAATTTTTACCTTTTTAACTTATGTTTTACTGAACATTTTACAAATTTTTTTCAAAAATTTGTAAATGAGTGCTTTTTTTTCTAACCAACACATTAAAAAAATGTAAATAAAGTCGATCAAAAATTTCTTACCTCCACCTAGATTTGAACCCTCAACCTTTCTATCACTGTCCTAGCGCCTTTACCCTCTCGGCCACTTCTGCTGTACTTCAGATGGATTTAATTTACTATTTATACATTTAATACTCAACCTTCCTTGTACTTGAGAACAGATGGCTCGGTGTATCTGTGCTCATGGTTTTTGTTGAGTAATTTATTTTATTCGCGTTTCGTCTCAGATCAAAAACATTATTTTTGGATCTTGATGGCGGCATACCCAGATAGCACAAAAACGTTATTTTTACGTGAAAATAACGTTTTAAATTTTACTTTTAACGTTATTTTCACGTTAAAAAAAGGTGAAAATCACGTTATTATAACGTGGTTATAATGTGAAAAGCGCACTCAATTTCACGTTAAAATAACGTGGAAAAAGATGTGAAAATGACGTTTTTGTTTCACTTAATTTTTACCTTTAAAACATTAAGTAAAAAAAGGTAAAAAAATTTTGGTGAAAATCACGTTTTAAATTTCACGTTTTTTTTACTTTCACATTTTTACGTTATTTTCACGTGAAAAAAAACGTATTATTTTTTACTTTTACGTTTTCACCTTTTTTCACGTGAAAAAAACGTGATTTTCACATTGTGTGCTGACTGGGTTATTAGTGTTACAGACACTATCAACATTTTTAATCACTAAAATTCTTAGTTTTAGTTTATCTTATGTCATTTTCAACTAAATTTTTATATTAAAACTTAAGTTACAACTTAAATTTTATGTACTCTGTATCAACTTTGGTCAACTGGAAAGACCAGTCAGTGTATAACTTTCAATATGTAAATTCTTTCTCTCTATCTCTTTATTTAAAATTAGGTACCATTGTAAGTGTATACAAGTTATTTTACGGGTCATTTTGGTGATAAATAATATTAGTAATTTACCAATATTGTCAAATTTCTTTAACGTTATTTGAGATAAGTTAAGTTACACCTTGATATTTTTCATATGGATAAAAACCATTAGTAAATTGTTAGTTAAATCAATTTATGGTTTTATAATTAATTGCTATTATGCTTGTATAATACATAATATGTATAATTGCTATGTATAATACATAATACATGCGTCTTAGGTATTATTAAAATTTTAAGACACTGGACTAAACAGTTTTAAAAAATCTAGAGTACCGGTACCTATATATAATTATTATCATAAAACCTTGTGTAAATGGTTTATTTTAATCTCCAGGCTACAAATTAAAAAAAATATTGTAGTCTGTATGTTTGGCCAGCAGACCAGCAGACAACAATGTGACAATGTGAATGATTACAAAAATAGCAGTTAGGAGCAGCACAAGACAATGACCGCAGCCACCAAAATAACATTGACCGATATACTAATAAATTAAATAACTATAATGACAGTAGCTCATTAGCTCAGTAGCTCATAGTTATTTGTTATGTATAGTTATTTTGTATTTGTTTGTAGTACTTAAACCATATTTTAATTTTTAGAATTATTATACCAAAAGGAAAAATTGACAGATAGCAGTTTTTAAGTTAAAATAGGGCTTGAGTTGGATATTCTATAGTATAAACCCTGTATTTGAATTTGATCTCAACCCCAGGAAAGATCAATTTTAGTCTACAAAAGTTTGAAAATTGTAATGAATAATTACAATGTTTGCTACTCTGCTTATGATGAAAAAATATTAGGAAGTTATTTTTCCCCATTACAACAATAAACTGCCTATCTGAAAAAAATATTTTTGGCATGTTAATATCACTGTTTCTGGTTGTTTTATAATGATTTGTGTGTCACAAATTTTTGTTAAAAAATATCCTCTCCAAAACTTAATCTAAAAGTAGTCTATGAACAGTTCATCTAATACCAGTTACTGGTATTAAATATAGTCATGTGATAATCATTTTTATATAGTATGAGCTATCTTACAAACATTTACTGAAGTAGTTAAGCCTAATTATAAATGATATATTTTTACTTTATTATTTTTGCAAGTTAAGTCATGATTTTGCAAAATGAGGGGTTATAATAGAAACACTTTATTTTTTAGGGATGGACACCTTTTGAGAGACTATTTTATTTTTAGGAAGATCCATCTGACTTGAATCTTAATCAAATTTATGTTCCTTCCATAATATTATTCAAATTTAAATATCGCATTTAAGGTTTTGATGATTTTATAATGATTATATAAAGAAAATTTATTATAATAAATTTTACCTCCTTACAATTAAGTTGCTTCAAAACAGAGGTTGCCAAACATATAAAATTTAAAATTTCACTAAAATAATGTTTTGATAAAATAAAAATAAATAAAAATATTGTATATAAAATTTGTAAATTTCAAACAAAAATTTTAAACTAAAAAGTACTTGACTGGTCACTGTAAACATGGTTTTTCAATATGCTTACTGAATATATACAATATGAGATTTTGTTGTAAGCATTGTAAAAAAATATTTGTTCATTTCCCTAAGTTTTTTCTTTATACAAGAACCTGGATTTATTGTCTAAGAAGGCCTAAGAATAAATAGTTAATTATTTTTAAAGTTTGCGTAAGTCATGCTTTTGCAAAATGGTCAATATCAACACTCTTTTTTTATGAATTTGTTATAAAATAGTTTTTTCCGACTTTATTATTGATCATTATTTTATTTCAACCATGCACTTTTAGTTTTATTCTTATTTAAGCATGGCATTTGAGTTAACAATTATTTATGTGAGCTAGTGCTTAAATTTGGAAATTTTTTAGGAAATATTTTTAATTTATTTGTTAAATTGGGATGTTTTACAAGAATGTGAATGATAGGCACGTAATGTTTCTATTGATCCTGTTGAGTGGAGAAAAGCAACATTAATTTATTTAGCCAAGTGTTTCTATTTACCCCAAATTGAGCAGTAAATAGAAACAGTCATATTTTATTTTATTCCTGCTTATTGTTTTATTAACATTTTTTATTAGTGGTTTGTGACGAGGAGACAGGGGCGGGCTCGCTGAGGGCCCTAGGGGTCCCCTATGACCAAAGGGGGCCCCAGGCAGGGGTCCCTGGAGCTGCTAAATATTCCAAACGAAATACAAATACAACAAAATGTTGTTAGAAAATCATGGAATAAATTACTTTCATCACAAAACTTGAAGCAATTAAAAGTTTATAATACCTACATTTTTTGTTTGTTTGTATAACCACAAAGATGCTACTGTACAGTACATTTTATGCCCATTTATGTAATGTGTTAAAAAAAAAAAAAAAAAAAAAAAACCCCTATAATGGAGTATGATTTTGTATATTTGGCTTTCATAAGAAAATATGATTAGTAATATTGCATCACGGGGACACAACGACACAGGCACAATGGTATTTAAATGCTGTATTCACTACTCAAAAGCGTGGAATTTGATAGAGACCCACACAGCACAAGTACATCCCCAGGAGTTCCTAAATATATCCTGACGGGATATTGGAATATCCTGGGAAATCCTTAATATCCCCAATATTCTCAAAAAGTCATCCCAGGGATCTCCTGGGGATATTGAATGTCCGCGCATATCCCGCGTTTTGGGATATCCTTTCGGGATATCGTTAGGACATTCAAATATCCCTAAGGGATGTCCTTAAAATCTTGTCAGAAACTTGTAAATTGTAACTTTTTTCATCAAAATTTATAAATAAATGCATTTTTGCTAATGAATAAACTGCAAAAATGAAAATAAAACTGAGCAAAAAGTATAGGCCCAGGCCAGGATATGAACCTGCGACCTCTCACTCAATGACCTGACACTCTAACTTCTTGAGCCACCTGATCTGTGCTCCAAGTTGATCTTATTTACTAGTAAGTGACCCTCATTGGTGCGCTTGGAAGTTTTGTGAGTCAAAGTAATAAAGTTAGCCTAATTGAAGTACCGGTAACTTTACTAATTTTTTGAATGTGAACAGTTATGTGTAATTTGGATTGTATATTTTAGCACCAAAAGATTATTAATTATACTTGATATATTTTAACTTGGGTAAAATCACTACATTTTATTTTTATGTTGTTTGACATTTTGAAAGTGTATTTTATGTAGAATAAATATTCTGTGTTCATTATGGTGTGTAATGGTAAATTGGGATATCTCAGCGTAAACCCAAATATCACCAATATTTTCAGTCTTTCCAAGGACATCCTAGAGATATTGCAAACCTAGGGATATGCATTTTTGGATATCCTTTCATAATATCCCCAGGACATTAAATATTTTTTAGAGTTGTCCTTCGAGACACATCTGGAACTCCTGTCATGAAGAGGGGCAGCCATGGAATTGCTTATGAAAATGTCACATACATTTTACTAAGAGTTGTTTTCATAAAACGAAACTATTAAAACTGCAGTATAAAGTGAATAGCCTATACACTATTTTGCATTAAAACTCTAACCACTGACACATCCTAGGGATGTTCTTTGTAGATCCTTTCAACTACAATGTTTGAATTCAATCTATTTGGCTTGTAAACAATGTTATTAGCTTATTGTTTATTTAATTTTCCTGGACCTCTAGTATAAAAGTTAATTTAGTATTTCAATAATTTACACTGTGTCAACAGATATTTTCCTGGAAAATCCTGAGAATGTCCTAAGGATATGAACGAATTTATGGAATTTAATTAAAACTATGCCTACAGACATATTCCAGGGACTTCCCAAGGAGCTCTTTTCAGAAGTTTTATAAAAAGAAGACTAAAAGAAAAATGGTATTTTTTGAATGTCTTGATGATTCTTGACTTTTGGCTAAACCCCTATTTTGAATGGAATATATGTTGGAATTAAATATTGTAAAAACGCACATATCCTAAGGATATCCTTGAAATATGACAGTTTACTTAGCTCTGACACATCCTTTTTTTGGGATATCTTTGGAATATATCCTTTGAAATTTGGTTTAACAGGTGTCTTGTAGTCAAAAAAGTGAAACAAACTTTCACAAAAGTGAAAAAGTCCATTATAAACTTGTTTTGTTGGAAATTGTTTACTTTTAGTCCTATTTACATAAAAAATTTGTATTTATATTAAGTCTCTTTGGAATGTGCTTAGAATGTCCTTTTGTACTTCTCCATATCCCGGGATTTGAATAGGATATTTGGGATCCGGTTGGCATGTCCTGGGGAAATCTTGTGCTCAGTGGGGAACTTACTTAAACAAATCAAAAACAAAAGAATATTTTTAAAAACACAAAAAAATTACATCTTATCAAATTTAATATATAAATTTTAAATACTTACAGTCAATTTCAGTATTGTGAAGGCCAGAGAACGGATGTTGCAAAGCAAATACAAACAATACAAGGTGATAAACCACTACAATATCATGCAAAAGTTGTATAAAAACATAAGAAATGCTAAAAAAATACAACATTTTTTAAATCGAAATTTAATAGTTTTTCATTTCAAAATAATATTAAGTTGGTCTTTAGAAGACTAATTTAATTTATCATCTTAGTCAGTCTTTATTTCCGTACTTTATTTAACCCCGATTACCAATGCCAAAGGGAAAAAGCATAAAGATTTTTGTACCAATGTACTTAACTACGACAATTAATAATTTTATTTTACAGGTGGCAAAGTAGTAAACAGTTATTGCTTAACAATCAATAATTACGTAATTGTTTACCATGGAAACGATTTCACTCTTGGCTGATTCCTCAAAACATTAGCAGCACTTAAAATTTGCTCTTTTTCACAAGAATATTTGCAATAGTTTAGTACTGTTAATCCAGGGTCAATCAAAAAGTAGATGTGTTTGTCTTATAAAAGAAGATCTCATTTACGAGAAAGTGCTGCTAATGTTTCTAGAAAACAGCCAGGACACAACCTTGAGCTGAATTGGTAGCACTTAAGTTTTGAATCGGAGTTTAGGTGTGGGGCTACAGAACCTACTGGGTTGAAGCTTAACAGGAAGCTTTTCAGAAAGTTCTGCTTATTGTTCCAGAATTCACTTGGTGGAACCTCTTCAACACTATAAAAGATCTAGTTCACAGTGATGTATGTGGGCCATTCAGATATTCTCTCTCTGGATATAGATATTTTGTATTATTCAAGGATGACTATAGTCGCTACAGGTGTATTTATTTTATGAAGGAGAAATCTGAAGTATGTCAGAAACTTGTACAGTTCCTCAACGAAGCAAAGGTAATAAATCATCCTGTTCAAGAGATTTTAAGTGATAATGGTGGGGAATTTGACAATGCAAGAGTGAGAGAAATTCTCCAAAGCAATGGGATTAGACAGAGACTAACGATGCCGTACACCCCAGAACAAAATGGTTGTGCAGAGCGTGAAAACAGAACGGTTGTTGAGACAGCAAGATCTCTAATGCATTGTCACGAAGACCTGCCTCAAGGACTTTGGGCAGAAATGATCAATGCTGCAGCACATATCTTAAACCGCACAGGTCCATCAAGCATCAAGGGAAAATCGCCATATGAACTATGGTTTGGGAGAAAACCATCACTTGAGCACCTAAGGATCATTGGGAGTGTTGCCTATGCTCATATTCCCAAGCAGAAGCGGTCAAAAATGGACAGAAAGGCAGTAAAAGGAATTTTGGTGGGATATGACGGAGATGATGGGTACAGGATATGGTTAAAAGAAAACAACCATATAATTCGGTCACGAGATGTAATTTTTAATGAAGAGCCCCTGTTAAGTGACGGAAACCAGAGACCTTGTGTCAGGGAAAGTTGCAACAGAAAACTTGATGATAGAAACAGTGAGAATATCGAGGGCGACAAAGAAAAACATCTGAAGGATGCAGGAACAACATATGATGTAAGAGATGTTGGCGAGGGTGATGGGATAGAAATTGATGATGGTGCAGAGCAAAGTGATGAATACTATTCTGAAGAGCAAAGTGATGAATCTTTTTCAGAAGAGTTAACTAGGGGGGGAAATGAAAACAATGAGATGAATAATGAAAGAAGAGTGAACTTAAGAGATCGGCAGAATATAAGGCCACCATGTAGATACAACGATTTTGTTATGACTGCTACGTCTCAAGTAATGGATCTGAAAGAACCAAATAACTTCAAAGAAGCCATAAATGATGATAAGAGGGAGGACTGGGAACAAGCAATGAAGATTGAAATGCAATCATTAGCTGAAAACGATACATGGACCTTGGAAAACTTACCTCCAGGAAAGAAAGCCATTCCCTGTAAATGGGTGTATAAAATTAAAACCAATGCAGATGGTACAATAGAAAGGTACAAAGCTAGATTAGTGGTAAAAGGGTTTTCTCAGAAAAAAGTAACGGACTACAATCAAACTTTTAGTCCAGTCGCAAAAGTTGGAACTATTAGAACAATCCTTAGTGTCGCTGCAAATGAAAATATGCAGCTAGCACAGTTTGATGTATCAACAGCATTTTTGTATGGAAATCTTGAAGAGGAAATATATATGGAACAGCCTGAAGGATTTGATGATGGAAGTGGGAGAGTGTGCCGTTTAAAGAAAAGTCTTTATGGCCTCAAACAAGCTCCAAGATGCTGGAATAAACGTTTTGGAAGTTTCTTAGAGAACACTGGATTTAAGAAAAGTGATGCAGACCCATGCCTTTTCATAAAGACTGAGGGAACTCAGAAAATAATAATAGTTCTATATGTCGATGATGGACTTGTATCAGCAACTGACGATGATGTTTTAAAGAAATTCATGTCTGAACTTAAAAGTGAATTTAAGATTACAGAGAAGCCAGCCTCCTATTTTTTGGGATATGAAATTAAGAAGAACAGTAGTGATGGGTCGATCAAAATGAGTCAAGAGTATTACACTGAGAAGTTTCTTAGAAAATATGGCTGGAGCAACTGCAAACCTGTCTCTACCCCCATTTTAAAGGAGCCTTTAGAAGCAGGGAAAGTCGAGAGTTCAGATGAACTGAATAAAAAAGACGAATTTCCATACAGAGAAGCTGTTGGTGCTCTTATGTACCTGATGACTGGAACAAGGCCTGATATCGCCTATGCTGTTGGTGTTGCATCTAGAAAATTGGAGAATCCATCAAGAGAGGATTGGGTATGCGTGACTAGAATATTTAGATACTTAAAAGGAACTTCAGACTACGGTATTTATTATCGTTCAGACTACAAGAGAGGGATCTTAGAAGCATACAGTGATGCAGATCTAGGTGGTGACGAATTAACAGGAAGATCTACAACAGGCGTAGTTTGTCTATATGCCGGAGGAGCCATAACATGGTTAAGTCAGAGACAAACATCAGTTGCAATATCTACAACGGAGGCAGAAGTTGTAGCTGCTAGTGAGGCCGCACGGGAAGTCATATGGCTTAAAAGACTGCTGTCAGGAATAACTTCACTTACGAGAATTCCTGAGCTTCAAATTGACAATGAAGCAGCTACGAGACTCGCTCAGAACCCAGAGTACCATCGGCGTACAAAACATATAAAAACGAGACATTTTTTTGTTCGTGAACTGGTCACTGCTGGAGAGCTTGATGTAAAGAGAGTGTCTACAAAACTTCAACTAGCTGATATATTAACTAAGCCTCTTCATAAACCAAGATTGACTGGTTTAGTGAAGAAACTAGGACTTACTAAATGATTTAACTGTATAGGAAATTAATTAATGAGGGAAAGTGTTGGATGTTGGTGCATTAAAATAATTTCCTACTGCCTTTCATGATAGAATTAGCATATGGGTCAACAACTGTCATATGGTTTAGATTTATTTTTTCTAATGTTTTTGTTTATTATGATTGTCTAAAAAAGTTTTTGCTGAGTGAACCAGATTTTGTGAATTTATGTATACTTTATTTTTTTCTAATAATAAAGATTTTTTTTGACCAAGCACAAAACTTAATAAAAGAATGCTGTAACACTTCATCAGACTTTCTTAAAAGCTTCTTAATGTTTCAACTCTCAGGCTACACCTAAATTCTTAGCTATCACTTCAGAATTACCAATTTTAGCTAAAGGTTGTGTCCTGAAAAACTATTACAACAAAAAACTTTTTTAAAGGGATGTGAACTCTGTCTGTGTCCCCATACCACAAGGCCCACGCTATTGAGGGATGAGGACATACCGCCTGTGCCTCCCCATGGGTGGGGTGGTCGGTTGAGTACCCAGCGTGCCTGCGCCACTCCTGCTCGCAAATAGAGTAGTTGCCGCTTTGGCTTAGCGGTAACCACCTTTCTGGACTGAAGATTACAATACTACAAGTCTAGCATAAGGTGGCAGACGAACCACAGGTACACTGCAACCTATACAGTCAACCCCATCCTAAATAGTGCTCCCCACTTTCATAAGAGAAAGAGGAGAGATTCAATCTGAAGGACACATGTAATTTGCGTAATATCATATATGGTAATCACATAAGTATATGGTAACTAGTTTTAAGCGAGATTTTTTATCTATTATTCTTTATTTAACTAACAAATAAGATATCATTGAAATCTACATAATGGGCTAACTTTTATGTATTTTGCAATTGTTTGTCAAGTTAACGGTTCTCATGGGATTTCGCATTAAATATTTTAAATGGCCGCCATTTTGAAACGGTCAATGTTTTAAATGTAGCAACATTTTAAACAATGTAATAAAGTATTGTATATATATACTGATCTGATCCATGTCCTTACTAAACTAAATCAAACTCCTTTGTTCAATAGGCTACAGTTACAGAAGGAAAATATTTAGACACATATTTACTGAAAGTTATTTATTTGCTTCAAGCAGAAAATATACCGATTTGTTTCATTTTAGAGAGTTAATTGTTCATTGTTATTATTATTATCACAAGCAACATAAATGATAGGGTTTCGTTCAATTAGATCAATATCTTTCTCCAGATCTTTCAGCTGTTTCTCAAGCTGTGTTTTTCGTTTTATCTTCGGCACAGTGTCAGTCACCATTGGCAGAAGTTGGAACTCTTTTTGAAGTTCTTCCCAGTTCTTCTTCAATCCCTGAAATTTAACTAACGTATAGTTTGTCACATCTTTGGGACGTATCCTATTACTTTTGCAAAGGTGTTTGCAAATCATTAAACCTGATGAGAGAAAAGTGGGATATTGTATAATTTAACATTGATTTAACTGAAGACAGTATTTATATTAAAATACCAATGATTGGATCAATTATATGTTCTACAGACAGTGGCAAACCTGAAGAGAAAATATGTAGTTTTATGGGTGTTTTTGTTTGTTGTTGTTTAAGAGGGAATTGAGGCCCCGGAAAGCGCAATTGGCATCCCCTGTAGTCAATAGAAAGAGAGAAAAATGAGGAATGGGAAGGGAAGGAGAGGGTGAGCCTGGCTTGCTCTCGGAGAGTGAGAAATCAAATGAAATGAAATATATCCTTGTTTATTTATTTTTTTTAATGAATTGAAATATATCTTTATTGCATTTATTGTGATCCTGAATTGGAATATATTAATGATGAAATAAAATTACCTTGTCCAATCACTGGTTATCAAAAGACAACATGTTTCGTTCCTTAGAACTTCACCAGGTCCAAAGTATGCAACTACCACATAGTCCAATGTATTATTACATTGTGGTTTGTCAAATTATTCAATAAAAAGTGGTCCCAGTCATTAAAACTAAAAGTTGTCATAATGATAAAATTAATAAAACTGATTAAAATTGTACTTGGGTTGTCCAGCACCTCACTCTCATCACAAACTAGATAATACTGATTCATTGAAGGTGTTGTCTTCCCCTTCTTTGTTGGTTGCCGGGAGTTAAAGTTTAATCAGTGTTTAATTTATTCGATCTCCTTTCCATTGCATATAATGGCCACCACAGTACAACAATACCACAGAAAGCATTCTTGACATCAAGCATAGCAAGAAGCACTACTCGGCGTGAGAAATGGTTGTGGTTCTCGGCTCTCTCAACAGCTTTCTGGACTTTCAGCTTTCTGGCAATCGTGTCGATTGTTGATCATCCCTTTCGGAAGCCGCACTAACAAAGGCAAAGATCCCCTGCAGCAACCACGGCAGAAGTCAGGCGGGAACAAATCAACTTTCCAAAAAGTTTTCCAGCGGTGTCAAACATGCAGAGAGGTCTTTGGGACGACGGCAGCTCAGGATCACTTTTTCCCTTGCTGATAAGCACAAGCCTGGAAGTTTTCCAGGGAGATGGAAACACCCCCTCAACCAAGCAGGCATTGTACATTCTCAGCAATAATCCGGGATTTATAGTGAAATTTTTTTTCAGAGCCTCGCTGAGAATCCCATCGGGGCCAGGAGCCTTGTTGCCCTTCAGGGTGAGAACAGAGGTTTCCAACTCCTCAATAGTGAAGAGCGGAACGTCCTCCACCTGTTCGAAGTAAACCAGCAGTCGCTGTGGATGTTCATGAAACAGGGCAGTGATGGTCCTTTCCATGGTGGCGCCCTCCATTATAGAAGGTGGAGAGTGGGCGCCGAGTTTCTGGTTCATGACTTTGTGACCCAAACCCCATGGATCGGAATTGACATCGTCCCGAAGTTTCTTCCAGCTATTCGCTTCGCTCCTGTTAATGGCCCGGCCCAGAGACTTTCTCACAGCTTTGTAGGCCTCTGACTTACGAACGTCGACGGGAATTCTCGTCTCGAAAAGAGCGAGACGAAGAGTACTATACAGTAAAGAAATATACTTAAAACATTTTTATTTTGATGACATCGCTGTGTATTTTTAGTAGCCTACTGAATAAATCACATAAAACTGTATTTCAAAATGTTGGGAAAAGGAAAATATTGTAATGAACAAACTGTTAGTGTCAAGAAATAGTCTATCAGACAACAACTTCACTTTAGTTCATTCACACTTTACTTAGTTCGTTTTCATGAACTAAGTTAAATTCTCTTCAGAAGAGGAACAAAATTATTTCAAAAGGACAGAGAAGATTATGTTTTAAAAGAGTTTACATCTCAGCTTAGTTAAATATTGTGAATTGAGATGAGTTAATTTTTCAAGGGGAGCAGCGGATCAGACAATAGTGATGATTGTGTGCACAATGGTGCTTGTTCCTCCACGATTTAAGTGATTGTTATTGGGTTACCTTCGTCAAAACTTGGCTGCTGTGCGCATTGGAGGTATGCTCCAAAGCCAACAAAACCTTAATAAAAGAAAAGTATCCTGAACGATGAACATTATGTTTCAAAGGGAATACCTAACAAATGTCTCATTGTTTGGCGCTATGTACTGAACATGTTGAAAGTGTCCCTTGTTTCTCATACCTGTAGCATTTCTTCTCTTTCCTCCTCAGTAACATATCTAAGAGGTGCTTTAGTTTTCTTATCATCTTCTTTCTCTTGATCTTTCTTTGCAAGAGAAACTCCTTTCCTGAGATATTTTGGTATCTTTCCAAACTCCTGTAATTGGAGAACATATAAATATAGAAAAGATTCTCTTAGAAGGAAAAAAGAACGTACCTATTTAATAATAAAAACAGTAGTTTTTACAAAATGTCATAGTAAGAAGGGATTTTAGTTACAAAAGCCTAGAGACTGCTGTTTTAGATAAACCAAAATAAATTTCAAACCATCATATCTTACAAATGTAAGGGGTCAAGTGATATTTAATGATTGATTTTAAAGAGAAATCTAATAATAATAATTACTAGTATACGTTTTGCTCGAAATCTAGCAATTTATTTTATTACAGCAAAAATGTTACTTTAGTTCTAAATCAATGACATCCGACCAATCCAGTATTGTGAATATGTGTAATTACCAAAAACTACATGTATTTCCAGCTGATTATTAACAGATGTTTAAAATGGTTTATTCAATTGCAATGTTATTTAAATGGGAAATTTTTAGATTTCAATGGTAGATAGCGCCTTTATTTTCAGTCCGATTCTCATCAGTTTTTGGCAGAAACAACTACAACTACAGACCAAGCCCTATCCGACACCAAAAACTTGAAAATCGGTTGAAAATTGTAGGAGGAGTTATCAAGACAAAAAAATCCTTAGCGTATTAAATAAGTATAGATAATAATAATACTTTATTGTTCTTGTTCTGAAGGACATTATTGGTGGGGTATTTGATATTAATTTCAATTATTGGGCACTACCCACCTCCAGGTTTATGGCGACCGTCAGAAGAGCGAAGATACAGCCAGATATCCTCTTGTCAGAAAAATAAAATTGTTTTGAATTTACACAAGACACAAACACAAACACTAACATTGACGCCACAAAATTGATACCCGACGTTTCGAGAAACCGCACAACGTTTCCCGTTATCTAGGGCGAACTTGAGGTTAAAAATTCACGCGATTACGCAACCTTGCCGAGCGCCGGACCACGACTGCAGGTGAATCATCGCCTAGGGGTGGAGGGGGAGGGGGGGCTGGAGTCCTGTTCGGTCCTATCACTGATAACGAGGGTCGCCGTGCGTTATCAGACAGATGTTTTATTTCCTCTCTCGCCACTTCCAAATACACCGGGCTTATTTCCACCGATGGATGTTTTTGGATGTTTTAGTTAAAAAATCGGGGGATTGCTGGGAAACTAAGGTTCATAGAAAACCTACAGCGACAGGGCAATACTTACATTATTCTTCCAACCATCCTGATCACGTCAAAACTGGACTTGCAATAGGCTTAATTAAACGGGCAAAAAACATTTGCAGTAACGAAGAGATCTTTAAAACTGAACTTAATAACATGAAATGTTCATTACAAAGTAGTGGATACCCGACAAGGATAATTAATAAAGCCACGAAAAGAGTGTTAAGTGAAACACAAAACAATAGTTTGAGTTTAAATGAGGTCGAAAAGCCGATCACCACTGTTTGCATTCCTTACATTAAAAATGTTTCCGAAAAAGTCCGTCGAATTAATTCAAAACACAATATAAGAACAGTTTTTAAGTCAAACATGACAATAAGGGGTCAAGTTACAAAAATTAAACCTTTTAATGAAAATCAACAAAACAAAAACGTGGTGTATAGAATACCGTGCTCATGTAAACAAAATTATATTGGCCAAACCTCCAGACCACTAAAAGTTCGCATTTCTGAACATCAGAAAAAAGTAAATAATAGAGAGGTATATGGATCAAAAATCTGTGAACATGTAATGAGTACCGGCCACAAGTTAGATTGGGAGAAAACTGGAATTTTATATAAAGAACCAAATTGGAAAAAACGAAATTTGGTGGAATCCTTGTTTATGGCGGTGGAACAAACACCTATTTCCCAACCATCGGTGGAAATAAGCCCGGTGTATTTGGAAGTGGCGAGAGAGGAAATAAAACATCTGTCTGATAACGCACGGCGACCCTCGTTATCAGTGATAGGACCGAACAGGACTCCAGCCCCCCCTCCCCCTCCACCCCTAGGCGATGATTCACCTGCAGTCGTGGTCCGGCGCTCGGCAAGGTTGCGTAATCGCGTGAATTTTTAACCTCAAGTTCGCCCTAGATAACGGGAAACGTTGTGCGGTTTCTCGAAACGTCGGGTATCAATTTTGTGGCGTCAATGTTAGTGTTTGTGTTTGTGTCTTGTGTAAATTCAAAACAATTTTATTTTTCTGACAAGAGGATATCTGGCTGTATCTTCGCTCTTCTGACGGTCGCCATAAACCTGGAGGTGGGTAGTGCCCAATAATTGAAATTAATACTTTATTGTTGTTGGTATTTACATAAAATTAAATAACAATAGTAAAAAATACATAAAATTAATTTTAAAAGTAATTTATCAATTACAGTATCATTATTTCCAGAAATGTTCATTGTATTCCTTCATTGAATATGAACATTTTTTTTTTTTAAATAAAACATCTTTAATTTTTTCCTTAAGCTTTTGTTTGACAGTGACTTCCAGCTTTGGGGCAAATCATTAAATACTTAGGAGAAGAGCCCAATTTGCAAAACTTTTATAACAAATGTCATGAAAAAATGCATTAAAAACTGGTTATAATGGTTATAAAATATTTTATTGACTCCTTTTATAATAAAACACAGCAAAGGACAGTAACATACAACATTAGCATTGAGTACTTGAAAACTGGCTGTAAAACTTTACATTTATGAGCCAGAATGATTTTTAAAAAGTGTTTGAGAAATTTAAGATGAACAACTGTGCTTCTTGAGTCATTTGAGTTTCACTTACGACACATTTAAAATAAAAATATTATATTACACTGTAACCTTTATGTTTACCATGCAGTTTTCACTACTGTTAATGAGCAATCTAAAAACAAACCAAATCCTTTTCTCAAAATAGAACAATAATTTTAGTTATAACTAATATTACCTTACTATAAATGTATTTAGGCTGCAGGCCAGAGGGCTCTAGGGCCTGAATGTGGCCAGTTCTTGTATCCACTATCTGCGGGACTGGTTGCTTCGGCACTGCGCGAACCACTCGCACAATATTGTCTTTTTTAAAGTTCTTTTCCTCCTTTCTGTCCGGTTCTTTTTTACTTGTCCGAGGGGGCAGCCCAGGCTTTGGCTCTCCGACATATTTCTGCTTGTCTGCAAATGATGTCATCTTTACTTGGTTAGCTGAGTATAAAGCTCACCTTATAATCTGAAGGTCACACGAGACCTTGAGAAAAGTTTGTAGTTTTTCCCAGCTCTGTTTTTATTCATTGATGATTCTGACAAAATAAAACAGCTGGTCTTATAGTCAAATAAAAGAAACTCAAACAACAATACAAAGTACCAATAAACAGTTACAGTTATCATATACTCATATTTTACTCACACTTAAAATATATGCTTTGAAAGTGTCTCCATTTGATAAAAATATATAAAGATATAAAGGTTCTGTGTAATTTCACAGATATTGATAAGTTTTAGTTATTAATGAAAATATTGTTGATGCTGGACACTCCCCATTTATTACTTAATTAATAGAGCAAAAGTTCACTGCATTTTAGGACCTTAAATCCAACCCCAATTTCAGAACCTCTGTATGGTAACAATTTGCCAAATTAAAAAAAGAGACTAGTACAACAATCAAAATAACAATGTAAGAGTGCACCCACCCATCGGACACAGCGAACAAGTGTAATCTTACTTCTTCATCACAACGCAGGATCGTATTCCAGATTCTAGACTAAACTCTAATGATATTCAGCTGTGGAAAATGTATGCTGACTTCTTAAGCCGCGTCCGCACTGGCCGAAAATGTTCGCCAAACAAAGTTCTTCCGAACATTTGTTTGTTCGTTGCTATCCTTTTAGAATGTAAATCATATGGCCGATTAATTGTTCGTTAAGAATGTTTGTTGATTTTTGTGTGCGCCGAACAAGTTCGCCACGAATGTTCCCCCCGTGGGGACGCGGCTTTAAATATGATAAATTAACTATTCAGTTTTTAAACTCATAAAAAAATTGATATGTTATTTTTAATTATATATATCAACCATGCCCTCTTTTAAATCTTATAATGGTTTTGAAAAAAATTATTCTCTCTTTCTCTCTCTCTCTCTCTCAATCGATCAACTAATAATTTCGGTTGAACATTACCGACACTCAGAAGAAGAATATTCACTTCTTTTATGCTCTTATTCAGTACAACATTAAAATGTGTCAATAGTCAGTCTAAGAGGAGTTATATAAACATTTTTTTATATTTCATAGGCAAACATATGAATTAAAGATAACGAATTCACTCACCAACCAATGGCCGTCTGACAATACGAGTTTTCTTTTTGAGGAAATTAGTCGGGGGATCGAGGGGCACTTCAGCGTAGCCAAACGTTTTGTGACAGTCCTTCACTTTCTTTGTATCCTCCCGAACTTTACTGCTGAATTTTGAGTGATACATGGGAATTTTTTCTTCAACTGGTGGTGGGACATAAATGAGATTTCTAATATCCTCATCTTGAGATACATTTGCAGAAGTCTTTTTGTCTTTCTAAAAGGCCGAACAATATTATTTTATCTTAAAGCCTTTTAGTTATATTTATTTTCAATACTTATATACCTCTACATAAAATACTGCTATTTATGCATAGAAAATAACCAGAAAGTAAAATCAGAAAAACTTTGTAAGGCTTGTACAATTTTATTATTTTTTGTTCTTGAGGAATATACATTCTACGCCCATGTAACATGAAAATATATGAACCTTTCAAATACTGTAACATTTTTAATGGTGATTTTTGTATTCACAATCAATTTAACTGATTAACTCCTTTGTTCACAAAAAAACTACTCTTTTTACTTTTATTTCACACACTGCAACATTATAAAGCACAAACTTAATGTCCTGTTTAAAACTTCCCATCTATAAAACATGTACCGTATTTTTTCATTATCTTACAAACACATAACAAGAATGAGAGGTAGAGAATTGTATGATTGATGGATAAATAAGAAGATATTAAAACGTAGCTTTTGGAAGCAACACAAAGCCTTTTCTTTAATTTTTCTTGTCAAAAACTACACAACCAATGTTTACAATACATCCTTAACTTTTTAAATGAACTTTTAAATTTAAAACTTACCATTTCTAATCACTTCTGTGGTTTTTAATTTAAACGTAATATCCTTATGCCAAAAAATAAACAGTTTAGGTAGTTTGTTATAAGTTTAAAAATTGTATTATTCCAACAAAACTTTAGTATTTTAAACACTTACACCATCAAAACAATTTAACTCTGGAACATATGCTTTTGAAAACCAATTGTCTATAGTTTTGCAGTGCCTTTAGTATTTTATATGAAATTTAAATACCCATACAAAACTGTTCATATTATATTATTAATTATACATACTAATATACAATAAATTTCAGAACAATCTTAAAGTGATATTGGCCTGTTTGTCTAGGAGTAAGAAAGGACATCATAATACACAGTCCTTGAAATCACTATAAATTCTTAGAGTACTGTAGAAGCTAACAATATCACATTGATGCCAGTCTTTAAGAGAAAAACTCTCTTTTAAAATTATTCATTCTATTGTTAAGAGGTTCTTTATCTTTTAAACCTTAAAACTATCAGAATTGTAAGACTATTCGTTTGAAAATTTAAATGTGTTAGAAGTTTGCAATATTCTTTTAATCAAGATTAACAAGTACATAATAAGTATTTTTTAATTAGCCTTACACACCTACCTCATCAACACACATTATTATCCGTTTAGCAAAAACCTTCAACTAACTGCAATCTAATATGTGCAAAACTTCCAAAGGAATGACAGTTAAGAACGTATTTTGCACACACACCAAGCCACTCTCTACTGGAATATCGTGCGACTACTCCAAACAGCTGCACAACAATCCACGTTGCCTGGTTACCCCTCGATGGATCTATGACTCTTTTCAGACACCCTTTTGCCACTGCCACCTCTATTTCTAGACACCTCGCGTGTTCTTCTATCTCTTTCTTCATCTTTCCATGTCACGCTACATTTTTTATTTGTAGCAAGCAATCTCAAAACTTTTTCCATTTCCATTTCCTTTTGCAGATGAATTTTCATACAGGTCATGGCTTGCTTTGAAAACTAATTAAATTTTATTTTTTGGTTTTGTATTAGGCTAAACAATCAATAAATTATCTTTAATGTCATTTAACATTACATTTATTGTACAACATACTGTATGTAAATTTTACACTTAAAAATTAACAAATCACTTTACAAATATACTTAGTACATGGAATTCCAATCTTTGTTTAATAGACAATCTGGTTGATTTAAGGTATATATATTTCTAAATAAATTGAATGTTTAGAGTGAAAATATATGTGTTAGGAACAGATGAATTTGTCAAAGTAAATTAGATAAGTAAAGTATATAAGGGTGTCACTAGTTCTTATAGGACGTAATTTTACATCAGTGAAGTTTTTTTTAAGCAAAAAGTTAATTTAATTTAATTTTTATTAATTCATTCCTAATTTGAATTTATACACATTTCTACCCCTATATTTGGGGGCGGCTTTAACAAGTAGGTATAATAGGCAACTGCTTAAAAAATCAAAGTTAATTAAACTCAGTTTTATTAAAAAAATATATATGTGTAAGTTAACAAAAACTTTCAATAAATAGAACAATAATTTGAAAATTCGTTTAAGTATTATTTGTTTTTTAAATTTTTTATTTACAAAACCTTTATAACTTATTTCAGCATTTAAACACTCTGAAGAGTTGCCTACTCAATATCTCCATTGTAGAGCCTTCCACACCCAAGGTGGAAAGACTATTATAATCCGTTCAAAATTAATTAAAAGACAGAATTTCATCCCCCACTACGAGGGAAATCCCCCTGATACATTCCTGAATTTTTCTATTTTCTCCTCAATCTGATATTTTTTAGTTTTTAACTTTGGGATTCACCCAAGTAGGTAGTAGGTAATAGCGCTGATGATAGTGTTACTTCCCATAGTTTCCACAAAAAGTATTTTTATCAATCTGCAGGAAATCAGAATGTTTTTGTTCCCTCATTAGTACCAAAAACCTATCTTTTTTGTCATAGGACTGAAAAATCAGCTGGAACATTTTTAAGGTCCTAGGACTAAAAAGTCAGCTGTTTGCTAGGTGTATTATTATTCATTTATTAATTTTGAAGTGCAGAATTTTTAAATCAAAACGTGAAGAGCATTGTTTGTAAATAAAAGAAGTGTAAACATTGCATATTACTTACTTTGTAAGTATAACCTCGAAAATACAACTATATAGTTAATATTTTTAAGGATCAAAAGTCTAATTCCGCATAATGATAAAAAACGTTGTTCATCACTTGGAGCAAAAGTGTCTTTTAGACGCTAATCGTTTTTAAAAACTCTGCTGCGCCTCGTTTTTAAAAACAGGATTGCGCACCAAAAAAGACCCACTTTTGCTCCGAGTGATGAAAACTGCTATTTTATTTACATCTCAAATGTCAAACTTACAATATTTATTTACGAAAAAGCAAAAAATCGGCATAAAGTGACATAAGACACCACAGAAATAACTCTCATAAGAAACACTAGAAATAACTCTCAGTGATTGTGATTGGTTGGATTGTTGGCAGAGGGAAGAACGGGAAGAAATAGGGGAGTTGAAATTCACATTTCAACCGAAAATTTATTTTTAACGGGGTAAATAAGAGATAAAATCCCTTATTATTTCATTACTCTTGTTCCACATCATGTTTAGAGCTGTACTGTCTGGGTTGGTTGCCTGCAATACACAGTCAGTAACATGCTCAATTTTAAAAAGGTCAAAATAAAACATGCTTCTTTAAAAATATGAAACTACTCGTATTTTAATATAAGTTCTCCTTCATTTACTATTTACACATTTACTAATTCTAAAAAAGAACATATCACTAGTAACACTTTTTTATTCAATTAACTTTTCTCTTAAAATAGTTATTTTTATTGTAAAGAACTAATCATTTATCTTGTAAACTATATAATAATTTTTACCTTATGTACTTTTTGTTAGTACAGACTGAAATGCCCGTTATAATTATAAGAACACCTTGGAAAATAAAGGCGTAATAAAAGTCCTAATTTAAATATGAAATCTACAAATTGATTAAATTATCTCTATTACTAGTGAATACCTTTTTAAAAGGCAAACAATATAAATATAAAAATACAACATTTACTCAAATTTATAATTACATATTTGTATAACATTTTTTTTCTACGTGCATTGCTTTTTTAATTTTTTAATGGAAACTGTCCAAACCCCGGTCTTTTTACTATGTAATGTTGACATGTTGTTAGATAACATCATTAATGAACCAAAGGCAAATGGTAAATGACATATTAAAGTCAAAACTGTTAAATATAAACTTGGTTGCAAAAACCATGTAAGTATATACCGTAAGGATTTTTTCATAACACAGTACCTATATCTATATCATTAACTTATATTTTATTTTATCGTGAGACATCAATTTTTTTACTGTACAATATTATTTTACAAGGACTGCAATCAAACTGCCATAACAAAACCAACTTTAACTGGTATACCTGGTCACCGTTCATTAGCTTGACCCCAATCTTCTTTGATCATATCACTAGCTTTTTCAGCTATCATCACAACAACAGCATTAGGATGAGATGCAGGGATTTCTGGAAAAATTGAAGCATCCACAACCCTGAGGTGTGAAACATTGTAAACCCTGAGTCGTGGATCCAAGCAACCGTTTGGTCCCATCCCGACTGTTCCAGACTGATGGTAGATGGTAAAGCTTAAATGCCTCGCATGGCACTCCCAATACTCATCACTGTCCATTTTTAAATGTTTACATCCTGGTACGGGTATATCATGCCGTTTCGGTTCAAGTTCTTCAAAGGCTTTAGTTTTAACAAGTTTTGAAGACAACCTGACCCCTTTCACTAAAACATCAAGGTCCCTGTCATCTTTGAAGTAACCAAGTTCTATTGCAGGAGGAGTCAATGGATTGAAAGACTTCAAATAAACCCTTCCTTTACTTTTTGGCCTTAAAACCATTGGCAAAATCATAAACCCATCTTGACCCTTGATCGGTCTGTATACTGAGTTGTAAACGCTATCTTTAATTCCAAAGTTTTCTTTCAATGTATCTTCTCCAGAAAGAGTTGCCGAAGTCAGTAATAGTTCAAGGTCTGGATGACCATCGGGGTCATTAGGGTTTTCAAGGTCGATGAACGCTAATGCTTCAGTTCCTCCAGGTATTGCGATAACGCCATCGCGATGTTTGAGAAAGCTGTAAATCATCTGAGGGTTGTCCATGATTCGTTCACTGATGATGGAGCAGTTTTGTTTGATGAGGAATGTCATGCCACCCAATGCAACATGATCCATAAGATTATACCCAACAGGGAGGTCAACTAAAGGTTGGATACCAATGTCTTCCAGATGGCTCTTTGGACCAATACCACTCAGCATCAGAAGTTGCGGAGAGTTTATTGCTCCAGCTGAGAGGATGACTTCTTTGCGAGCTGATATTCTTTGTCTTCTTCCTCGGAAAATAACCTCAACTCCCTCAGCTGTATTGGTTTCCTTGTTTATCAGTACCTAGACAAGCACAATTTAAATAAATATCTCAGATATTATTTTTTTAAGAATTATAGTTAATAATGAACAAATTATAAGGATTAACTTTAAGCTCTTTAAAAAGTAAATTGTATTTGTTATATTTAAAAAGGAGTTATTTAAAAATTCCATAAAGTTCTTAATTTAAATAAAGCATCAAATTGAACTAAAAAAGAACTAAAGTTCATAATACAACATAAAGTTCACACAACTTGCCACAGCAACTTCTTTACAGGTCTTGTTTGTGGATGTTATTTCTAGAGATAAGGACAGAATTTTTTACAGCCATTGAGATGTAAAAGTTTCTCTTAATAGTACTATTTAAGTGATATCAAATGAGTAAATGAGCAGACCTGCGTACTCAGCGAATTTCCAAACGATCTTGAGATATTGTATTTTCCCCATAACCATAGGCATGGGTATGTAGGTTTGCTGCCTTGGGATGTTGTTAGAAAATATTAGTTTTGTTAGGAAATGTAATAGTTACGTTAAGTAAATGTCAAACTGTATCAATATTCGGCACTTTTCAATTTTCTCCATAAACCCCATGGGGGTGAGTATGTAGGTTTGCCGCCATATGGGTGTTGTAAGCAAATATCAGTTAAATCCTACCTAGTGAATGTACATACCAAATATTATCAAGTTATGGTGTTCTTTTCATTTTCCCCATAAACCCCATAGGGGTGAGTACGGTACGTAGGTTTGCCGCCATATGGTTGTTGTAAGCAAGTATCAGTTGAACCCTACCAAGTGAATGTACATACCAAATTTTACCAAGTTATTCCAATAAATAAGCGAGATACAGGGTTTCGTTGATTTCCCATAAGTTTAACATGGAAACCCTATTTTTGGCTTTTCTCCGTAACCTGTTAAGCCAAGTTAAAAATTCAAAATACTAAATTGTTTGTTTTTTTAAGCTCTTTTAAATGGTTTTAGTTAAAATTGTTGAATTTTGAAAATTATGATCCAAAAATGCAAAAAACCCATTTTTGACCCCTTTGAAACCCCATAAAACCCCGTTCCCATAACCCGATCATGCTGGTTCGCGAACTCATGAAAATAGACCTAGTCTTACACCTTCATACCAAATTTCATCACAATCAGAGGTCCCCTTCAAAAGTTATCAGTACCACGGACACATAGATATATAGATATATATACATATATATATGAAAATGAACGAACGGTGTTTTTGGCTTCTGGGGACCTCAAAATGAAAAAGTAACATGGTCCCGGGCTTAGGTCTTACCATGGCTACTATCATAATAGCATATTCCCTATAGGGAAATTCGCTAAAAAGGACACATCAAGTTGGTTGAAATTGTAATTCAATAGTTAAAAATATGTTGAAAAATAATTTACCTTTGTAACCATTGCAGATTTGAGTACGTGCAAGTTTTTCCGATTTCTTATGGGATGAAGATAAGCCCTTGAAGTACTCATTCTAGTTCCATTTTTCATTGTTACCTGTAACATAAGTAAATAAATAATAGAAATTTCCAAAATCCATCTATGTATATAAAAATAATATGAAAGATAAAGAAAATTATTCTGTTTTTAGCAATTTAGCGAATTATAACACATTGAATACTAATAATTATCAGCCAATTAAGAGCATTTTCAGCTTAGATTTAGCCAATCACTATTTTGAGTTAAGGACCTCACATAGTGGGTATTTTAACCAGTGATAACAGGTATTATCATCTTGTACAGCCAAATACTAAGAGATAAGCCTGGAAAGAACACCAAGGTCTGCTCAAAATATCATGATATCATTTTACATCATGTTACATTGTGTCCTAATAAGAACAGGAATTCTCATTATGTTCTAATGAGAGAAGCACAGCCTTTAATACTTGGCTTGTGGTATTTATTAACTTCTCAATCAAATCAAAACAAATACAATGTTTCCTGTTTGGGTGGGTACAGTAAATAAAATACCTTTTTACACCATGAAACTAAACATTAATTTCTCCATAATTTGGCTTTCTTTCCCTGCCAGGACAGATTATAGTTATTTGCGGCTGGTCTACACACCTGATGGAAGGAGAAGCCCTGCTGGTATCGACCATTGTAGTCCACACGCTTGAAGCCCAACTCCTCGCCGGCCGCCACAAACGCACGTGCCACGGCCGTCCGCGCAGGGATGTCCGTCACAGTCAGGTAGCCGCCGCGCGAGTGGTACCTCATGTCCATCTCTTCGTCTACCTGCAGGCAGGAAAACTTACGAGAGAAGGTGCCCTCTTGTTGTACTTATTTATTGCATTTAAGACTTTGAATTAAATAAAGAGGGTTTGCTGTTTGAGTATTACGCTAAAAGTTAAGGAATTGTATTGTCTTGCTCATCAAACATGCAAGGAAGTTTCATTCCTGTTATTTTCTGATAACAAATTTCAGATTTATAAAATTTTGTAAGATGAAAAATTTTATAAGATTTTGAATAAAGTATACTCATATGAGGTGAAAAGGTGGTTTTATTTTCATTTACTTGAGGTTTATAGAAGGCGTAATTGGTTCAAATAGCAGTTAGGATGAGGCAAGACAGTTTTAATCATAATTGGATTAAATTTTATTTTCTGCTACTGAGTATTTATCCAGGTGAATTCTCGCAGAGAAAACAGCTAGGCTAAGAATGAAGATATCAGACAAAATCAATACAACTCAATTCCGATAATGCTTCCACAGTACCCCTCACAACATGGACATCGTTGGCAATATATCTATCTAAACATGTTTAATGGGCGACATGGTTATTTGTATAAGAAACACACTCCTCCACCTATTTTAATGATTTTTGTGCCATTGGATAGAGCTTGTCGTGAACTTATTTAAAGTAAATTCATAAATATCTATTCAAACAGAAGGGTCCCACAAGGTCCTTAAAGGTCGTTATTTCCCCATTTTGATTAATATTGAAAATCGAAACTAATTGATTTTCAAGTTTAAAGCTAGCTGTAAAGAGTAAACGTACACCAGCGAGATTATCTATCTGTACAAAAAAAGGTTATCTAACACCACTGGTTGACAAACAGCATTAAACGTGCATATACCACAAAATAAATATGTATGAAGCTTTATGTTTTTTAATTAATATCATAGCTAAATTACACGATTTTGAGCAACATATACACTAGTAAGAGACTAATCTTTCCCAACAAGATTAAAATTAAGTAGCAATGGGCCACAGCTTGACTATCTACCTGAAAGTCCTCTAGCTTGAGAAAGTACGGTAGGACATCCTCAAAGCCCCAGCCTGGGTTGCCGAGGTCTCGCCATAGATCATAATCTTTGTGGTGACCTCGGTTGTAGATCATATAGTTGAGGACTGAAGACCCTCCCATCACCTTCCCTCGAGGGATGTTGCACTGGTTTCTCTGCAGACCTGTAAATGCCATAGTTATGCCTGCTCTGCAATGTTATAACTAATTTTTAGCCATCGAGGATGTATTTTAGTCGATACAGAGGTCCTTCAACTTGACTATGCAGTAGAACCTCGATAGTTCGACACTTTGTCGACTTAGAGAGTGTCTAAGTATCGAAATGTCGAACTCAGGGCCGCCCCGAGGGTAATAGGCGCCTGGGGCGTTTTGGGCAGTCATTCTAATTTATATGTATCTTCATTTTGATTATCTTAAGTTTTCGTGTTTTTACAATTTTTGTGAAGTTTGAGCCTTTATAAAACCGGAATTTCCTCACGGCCGCGGCGCCCGGGGCGGCTGCCCGGTCGCTCCTGGGGGCAGCCTTGGTCGAACTATAGGGAGTATATGAGACAATTTAACATAGGGAGTATAAAAATCATGAGTTTAATTTAGGAAACTTGAATGAAACAATAACTTTATTAAACTTAAACATAAAGAATACCTGGGCCTACTGTAGCTAGACAGTTTTTAATTAAATTTGAAAAACTTTTAATTTTATTGCAAAAGGAACTAAGTAAGAAAAAAATTGTAATTACTGCAGATTTCAATATTAATATCTCAAAATATAACAAAATCATTGTTAAAGAATTTGAAAGCCTGGTTAAAAGGTATGGTTTTAGCATTAATTTCAGAGAGCCAACTAGGATTACTTATACATCTCAAACTTGTATTGATAACATATTAACTGGCTTGAATTATGGAAATGCTGCATGTAATACTCTTGATCTTCCTGTATCAGATCACAAAGCTCTGTTCATTGAATTGCCCATGAAAAGTAACCATTCTAAACAGCCTCCTAAAATTGTAAGTTGTAGATTATTTCCCACAAAGTCATTAGTGCCCTTTTTAAATAGTATGCATGCCTGGACAAATGAATTTGAACCAAAAGAGTCTGTTGACAGCAGTTATAAAAGTTTCCTCACTCAGTTTAGATTATGTTTAGATGAAAACTTTCCTGTTAAAAAAATAACTTTAAGAAAAAATACTGGGAGGACAAACAACTGGATCACAATGGGAATCAGAGTCTCTTCTATCAATAAAAGAAAATTGCATGTACAGTCAAAAACTAATAAGGATCCTTCGTTTTTGAAATATGTAAGGAATTATAAGAAAATATTCAAAAAAGTGGTCTCTGATGCTAAAAAATTTGCAAACAGTGAATATATAATTAGTGCTAAAAATAAGTCTAAGGCTATGTGGAATGTTGTTAGAAACGAGTTAGGTATAAAAAATAATAATACAGAAATGGATATTCAACTCAGAATAGAAAACACTGTTATAAAGAACCCAGTTAAAATAGCTAATATGTTTAATAATCATTATGTAAATATAGTGGACTCTTTGAAATTGCCAAAAATTAATCATTCTATTTTTAAAATGCTTTCTCCATTGAAACAAACTGACACTCTTAGTATATTTTCTGCAACAAACAATAAGGAAATTGAAAGAGTTATCCAAAGTCTCAACAACAGTAAAGCATGTGGCTGGGATGAGATCCCAATAAAAATTTTAAAGTGGTCAGCCACTATCATTTCAGAGCCATTGGTAAAATTAATAAATTTCTGTTTCACAGAAGGAGTTTTCCCACACTTCTTAAAACTTTCACAAGTAGTACCAATTTTCAAAAAAGGTTCTCTTTATGAAGTACAAAACTTTAGACCAATATCCTTATTAAATAATCTATCAAAAGTTTTTGAGAAACTCATATTCATATCAGACTGGTTAAATATTTTAATTCTAGTAATTTGCTTTGTAAGGAACAATTTGGATTCAGAAAAGATTTAGGAACACAATCAGCTCTTACCTCATTTTTAAATTCCGTTCTTTTGTCATTAGATGATTCTAAATTCACCGCAGGTGTATTTTGTGACTTATCAAATGCTTTTGATTGTGTTAATCATAATTTATTGCTCTTTAAATTAAAGAGACTAGGAATAAATAGTTTGGCTTTAAAACTTCTTGAATCTTATCTTTCAAATAGAAAACAAAGAACAGTAATTTCTACCAAATTAGGGAAAAAATTTTCATCTTGGGTAACTATTAAATCTGGCGTACCACAAGGCTCAATACTGGGACCTCTTCTCTTTCTAGTTTATATCAATGATTTGCCAAATAGTATCCCAAGACATATATGTGATTTTACACTGTATGCAGATGATACTACAGCACTAATCAAAAGCAAAAACTTTGAAAATTTGGAAAAAAGACATTAAACTTTCATTAGAAGAAATCAGTAAATGGTTTATTAGTAATGGATTATTATTAAATGAAGAGAAGACCAAAATAGTACATTTCAAGCTAAGAAATATCACCCCAAATTCTGAATTTAACTATGCAGAAACAGTAAAATTCCTTGGTATTCACCTCGATAGCAAACTTAATTGGACGAAACATATTGATTTTTTAACAAAAAAACTTAATTCAACAAGATATGCACTGAGTATACTTGTTAAGGTGTCATCTTCAGATGTGTGTAAGGCTGTGTATTATGCCTATGTATACTCTCTCCTAAGTTACGGAATTGTGCTCTGGGGTACAGCAGCAGATGCACAAAGAGTACTGAAATGTCAAAAATCAATTATAAGAGTTTTAGCTCAGAGCGCACCAAAAACAAAATGTAAGCCACTTTTCCGAAAATTTGAAATTTTAACAGTCCCCTCAATTTTTATTCTAGAAACTTTGAAAGCTGTTCTTAAGAATCCAACATTTTTTGAAAAATATAGTTTCAGGCATACTTACAACACAAGAAACCAAAACTCATTTCAATATCCCCTACATAGTTTATCAAAGTACCAAAAAAGTCCACTATATATGGGATTAAAAATATATAATAAGATTCCTGATTGCTACAAAAAGCTTTCTCCATTAAAGTTTATATCTTCTATAAAATACATCTTACTTGAAAAATCTTATTATAACTTAAATGAATTTTTTAATGATGATTTTGGTAACATTCATGACTGAACTACTGTACATTGTTTGTATATAGATGTACTGTAATATGTCAATTAATTTTAATGCTTGGAAGATTTTTTTCCAGATTTCTTGACACTGTTTGTGTATTGCCTCTGTAATATGTATCAAACGTATGTACAATAAAGATTTGTCTATTGTCTATTGTCTATTGTCTAATCAACATTCAAGTCATTTGCCACTTTGTATACATTTTCACCTATGTCAGTCTCCAACATCTGGACACTATCTGTAGTTACTGACATATCAAGTTGTCAAGGAGATGTTTAATAAATTACCATCAGAACTCACTGATCTGCCTTTAAGTTTATTTAAAAGCAAATTGTACAATTTACTGGCCAACAATCCCTTTTACTCTGTTTCTGAATATTTTGAATGCTGTGAACTTTTGTAATATTGATCTGTTGTTGTATCGTTGTGTAAATGTTCTTTAATGTAAATATGTGCTCAAAATGTATATAGTAGACTAAGTTTAGTTTGTAGTCTTGACTTTGTCTATTACTGTAATGGTTTAATGACAATAAAATTTTTATTTATTTATTTATTTATTTATTTAGTGTCGAACTATAAGGAGTGTCGAACTATTGAGAGTTGAGCTATTGAGGTTTTACTATACAGGGTGTTCGGAAAAAATGTTTCAGGAATTCAGGAGGTTATTGCCCACATCAAAATAACCAAAAAAGTTTCTATAAACATACGTCCTAAAATGCTTCGTTAACCCTCTAGCCGCCATTTTGTTTTTTACACTAAATAATTTTTATTTCCGCAATGGATCATTGTATTAAGTTAATGTTTGGCACGCACCTTTATCTTAGCAATACCCATTTTCAAGAAAAAAATTATTTTTTCCCAATGTGTTTTTTCAAAATGGCGACTATTTTAAAATTTTAAACTAAAATATCTCAAAACCGGTAAATTTTATAAAAATTTTATTAGACACAAAAAAGTTAACGAATTTAATTATCTAACCAATGGTACCAAGTTTGTAAGAATCTGACAACAAATAATGGAGTTATTGAGATTTTTAAATTAAAATTACCTTAATTTGCATTAATTACAATGCAAAATAAATGTTTTTATGCATAAAAATCTCAATAACTCCTTTATTTGTTGTCAGATCCTTACAAACTTGGTACCATCGGTTAGATAATTAAATTTGTCAACTTTTTTGTGCCTAGTAAAATTTTTATAAAATTTACCGGTTTTGAGATGAGTTTAAAATTTTAAAATGGCCGCCATTTTAAAAATACACATTAGAAAAAAATAATTTTTTTCTTGAAAATGGGTATTGCTATGATGAAGGTTCATGCCAAATATTAACTTAATACAATGATTCATTACGGAAATAAAAATCATTTAGTGTAAAAAACAAAATGGCGGCTAGCGGGTTAACGAACCATTTTAGGACAAATGTTTATAGGAATTTTTTGCTTATTTTGATGTGGGCAATAACCTCTTGAATTCCTGAGACGGTTTTTCCGAACACCCTGTATAATGATGAGGACCTTTAGAATTTTTGATTCGTTTCTTAAACACACCTTTTTGAAAAAGAGATGTTTGGATCAAGGTAATCCTAAGCGAATGAGTAGAACGGACGTGTCATTTGTCAGAACATTGGACTTTAATGGTTTCCCATTTGACATTCTGAGACAAAACATTTATATGGAATAAAGTTACTTACCATCAATGGATCATTAAAAGTTACATGATTACTAATGAAATAATGATGTAGATATCCTTGAGTCCCTGAAAAAAATTTACGAGTATCTTATTTGTTATCTTATTTGTCCTTTAAGAAAATGACTCAGTCATTCCCAAACCAATGAGTCGGTCAAATAGATTTAAATAAATGAGACTTGCTACAGATCTTAATTTTGCTTTAGATGGAATATAGTAAATTACAAGTACCTATGAAGTGTTTGAAATCAGTATTCTGCTTACCAAGACAGTATGAGTTGGAAGGAACACTCTTGTATTTCCAGTTGGCGTCAGTAAATTGGAACATGTTGGCTAGTATCGGAATGTCCATGAGGAAGCTCTCCTCCCGTCCAGCCTCCACTAGCAACACCTTCCAGTCCGCCACCTTTACACACCGTGGATTGTGGAAATAATATTACACGTCGCAATTGTTAATGATTCCTGCGTTGAAATAAAATTCAAACAGTAGGCTAACAATGAAATGGTCTAATAAATTTCAAAACCTCTTGATGTGCAAATGCTGAATAAAACTATGAAAACTAGATAACAACCATTTATGAGTAATTTATGAAATTTAACCAAACCATCACAAAAAAAAAAATCACTTAAGCACTTTATAGACGGCGAAAGTAGAGAAGGCAAGTTGGCCGCAAGTATACTGTCCATTACATCACTTGCCGTCTGTGTTCATAAATTAAAGAGGAAAGTAACTTTTATACACAAGGTAAGTTTGCAGTAAGTACAACAGGCAAGTACTTGCAGCCATCAACTTGCCGTTTCTTCTTTGCCCGTCTATAAGCCCCTCTACAAATAGTATTTTTCACCACTAGTCCGGAAAGTGACCCATTTCGGGGTGAGAGAGTTGGTCTATTACGCGCGAGGTGTAGCCGAGAGTGGAAAAGATTATTGAGCCCCGAAATGGGCTTTCCAGACGAGTTGTAAACGATACTTTTCATCACGATGCAATTAATAACAAAATATGGAAGTTTGAATGGAGAATTATTCGTAATTTTTTTGTGAGTAGACAAAGTAAACAAAGCCAGAAATCAAAATTTAATTTTTTTGAAGTCAGTTGATTGAGAATCGGGAACTGGAGTTGTTGATGTACAGAAAATGTTTGTTGATGTACGGTAAAGAATTATTGTTTTCCTTGGACCAAAAGTATAAATAAACACCTGAAGGTGACTAGTTTTATCTGTTTGGAAATTGAAGACTTTCAAAGGCCTCAGATGTAAGGAAAGCAGCTATTTTCGAATACAGATTAATGAACAAATATATTTTATAAAATAAAGGCTTGTTTTAATGGTACTACTTATTGTTATAACTTGGTTATGTTTGGTTAAATGATAAAATTTTCACAAACTTTTTTTGACATTACTGTATGTCTATCTTATCTTATCTTATCTTATACTCTAAAACAAGCTCCGTTTGTCCGGGCAACCTTTTTTTTTTGCTCCAAGGATTTTTAAATTTTGATTGAATATGGGGGTTTTGGCCACCAGAAATCGATTGGAGCTGGTCCCATGTCTGGGAAAAATCTGGTTTTCGTTCTAGAGCCCTTCAAAGTTTCCATGTTATCCTTATGGAGATTTTTAAATTGAACAAAAATCAGCTGATAACTGTAGATATTAACCAATGAGTTGCATCTTTAACCTGTATTTTGGGAGAATTATACCAAAGTGCAGCACCCTTCGGCCTGGCGAGTGAGCGAAGCGAACGACCTCGTCTTTAAAATCGAAAATATTAAAGACTCTTGGGGTATTGTAAACTCTGAAATTGGGTCAAAAAATCAAGATAAACTCAGCAATATTACTGTGTGCATAGAAAACAAAATTGTCCAAAACCCCAACACTATTTGTAATATATTTAATGACTATTTTATCAATGCTTGTGTAACTAAAAACTCCACTGTTGATATGCAATTAACAACTAAAGCTGCAAAACACCCTGATGATTTTATTTTTCAAAACAGTAGTTCGTACTTCCGATTTTTAGAGACAGGGGAAGAGGAAATACTAAAAATCATTAGTTCATTAAAAAATAAACTCTCCTGTGGAATAGATCAAATTCCCACAACAATTTTAAAAGTAGTTGGCAAGCAGCTAAGTAGAGTATTGGTGCATTTGGTGAATTCCTCATTTACTACTGGAAAGTTTCCTGACAAGCTAAAAATTTCAAAGGTTGTTCCCATTTTTAAAAAAGATGACCCCAAATTAATTAGTAATTACAGACCTGTTTCTTTACTTCCAGTTGTAGCTAAAATATTTGAAAAGGTAGCATACGACAGACTGGCATTTTTCCTCGAAACTAATAATAAATTAGATAGTTATCAGCATGGATTTAGAAAAAATAAATCTACAATAACAGCAGCAGTCAGTTTTATTGAATCAATTATAAATTCAATAGATAAGGGAGAAAAAGTTGTTGGCGTTTTTATGGACCTTTCCAAGGCTTTTGATAGCGTTTCCCACAATTTATTATTTTCAAGACTTCAAGAACTAGGAATAAGAGGTGTTGCATTGGAATGGTTCAAATCATACTTATCAAATAGACAGCAATATGTTGAAATAACCCATGTCATCAAACACAACCAAATTGTCAAGTTCACATCCAAGTTAAACAGAGTCAAAACCGGTGTTCCCCAAGGATCAAATTTAGGGCCATTTCTTTTTTTGTGTTATTTAAACAATATAGGAGAATCCTTAAGTTTTTATCCGTCTTCCAGTCTATATCTGTATGCTGATGACTCTAACTTAAAAATATCTGGCAAATCACAAGAGGAAATTGAAATACTTGCAAATACAGAATTAAGTAGTATAGAACAATTCTTTGATAACCTCAAATTAAGTCTAAATCCAAATAAAACCAAAGGCATTTGTTTCAAAACAAAAAAAAAGTAAAAATCACATCTCCCCTATTATAACCGTAAAAAGTGAACAAGTAGAATTGATTGAAGAAACTAGATTTCTAGGCATAATAATTGATAATAGCCTGTCTTGGGATGGGCATGTAAATCATGTTTTAAATAAAGGTAATTCCGGTTTATTTGCCATCAGAAAGATGTCAAAATTATGCAACCCAGATATTTTGCGCACTATTTACTTTGCTCTCATTCATAGTTACATTGCATATGGAATAAGTATTTATGGTTCCACAACAAAGGAAAATTTGAATGAAATATTAAAAATTCAAAAAAAAGCAATTAGAATTATCTTACAACTAAAATATCAAGATTCGGTAAGGGAATATTTTAAACAATTAAAAATCATGACGGTTCATGGACTTTATATTTTTGACACAATCATGTATGTAAAGAATAATCATAACGATGAATTCATACCAATGCACCACTATAACACAAGAAGGAAAATTGAACCTCTTCCCAAACACAGATTAGAAATTTTCAAAAATAAAACATCATATGTAGGTAAAAGATTTTTAGAAAGAATCCCAGATCATATTAAAAACGAAAGTTGTCAAACAAAGTTTAAACAAAAGTTAAAAGCATATTTAATAGATTCAGCAATATATGATTTGAGTGAATTTTAAAGCTGAATTTTAAATAGCTTAATTGTTTCATTTCATTATTTATTATTATTTTTTTTTTTGCTATGAGGAACTGTTAGTGTTATTTGACACTGGTTAGATGTTTTATTGTTTGGTTTTATCTTCTGAATAATATGTTTTATCTATTTTATAATGCTTTGTTTCTTGTAGTATTGGATAAATACGGACACTATTCTATGTATACTCCTGTATCATAATGAATAAAGAACTTTGAATCTGAATCTGAATCTGAATCTGAATCTGAATCTGAATCTGAATCTGAATCTGAATCTGAATCTGAATCTGAATCTGAAGAGGGTGAGTGAGCGGAGCGAACAAGCTTTGTATGAAAACGAAAATAATAATATTACCGAGCTTAAGCTCGGTCCCCCTGGTACTGTTTTAAAAATATTTTGCTTAGGAAAATAAAAATATACATACTGCATCCACTTTGAATTGGTAAGTACTAAGAAGAAACTCGATAACGCTACTTTTTACAAAATTAGGCATTATCATTCATTACACATGTACTAAAAGTTTGAAGTTGATCCCTCAAATGTTTTAAAAAATTATGTAAACTCACAGACGGACAGGAAACGTCACGGTTGGTAACACAAGTAACTGGAACAATTTCGTTTGTCTTAAATGTACAGTGATTCCCCAAATTATTGTAACGTGTTTCCTGACACCCTGTACAGTACTAGAGTGTTGACCGACCTCGGAGAGCCGGTTGGCGAGCACACATCCTGCGCTGCCGGCGCCCACCACGATGAAGTCGTAGCTGGTGCGCGGCCGCGGCACAGAGCGAGGCTCGCTGCTGCCATGCTGGCTGACGTCGCCCACAAAACTCATCAGCGCCGGGAACAGCGGCGGGAACTCCTCAGCAGCGACGCTCAGTAGCAGCAGCAGCAGCAACAGGGGTCGCATGGCGGGGCTACTGCAAAAGTAGAACGGGTGGGGTACACAACTGTTACTTAGGTTGGTGCGGAAAAGTCTTGCTGTAGAGCTACAAGAAGCATCCTACAAAGAGGTGGATTTGAATATTTGCCGCCCATGGGCTAACCATTTGCCCCCCTCCCCCACCCACCAAAAAAGTTGAGAAGCTGAAGTTTGTACCATAGTAAAACCTCGTTAACTCGACAACATGGATTGATCGAATCTTTGATATTACACAGAATATTGAGTACAGAAAATAGGCCATTAAATAAAATTTCGTCGCAATTGCGGCCGCTTTATTGCTTTAAAACCGTTGTTTACAGCCTATATTAATGTTGGATTGATATTTTCTTCCATTTTATATTGTGCATAGCTTCCATCGCCAGAGACTTTTTATTAGTAAAAATCGACAGAATTGAGAGCCTATATTTATAAATTTAAGACCCGGCGAGAGTAAAGGCCTATATGGCTCCGGGTATAACTATTTACTGGGGTTTGAAAATTGCTAACCATAATAATACAAACATATTAATTGTATACATGTTTAATAGTTTAAGTTACTGTATTTAATTATGATGGGACATTTCAAAAAGAAGAAATGTTGAAAAACAGTATGATCAGTTAATTCAAAATCGTGATACTGAGAGCCAAAACACACAAGTGTGTTGAAACAAATTGAAGGTGCTTTATATTTTTCCGGTATAAAATCTGTTCTTATTTTAGGATAAGGCTTTTTTGGTTAAGAGAACTCCTCCTGCAATTCTCAACCGATTTTCAAGTTTTTGTATCATTGGAGGGCTTGCTCTGTGGTTGTTTCCGCCAAAAATTTATGAGAATCGGGCTAAAAATAAGATAGCCGTCCACAAATTTAATTTGAAATTTTTCCATCAGAATAACACTGGGATTGGGTTGAGAATTTTTAAACATCAGTTAACAATGTACAGCTGACAATACGTGTCGTTGTGATTGCTGGCAATTTACTGGTCAACGAGGTTAAATAGATATCGAGTGCTCAACACATGTTACTTTTTTGTCCCCTGTTGATTTGCGTCATTTTATCGACAATTCTCGCCGTTTCCTTGGCAACCATCCCACACTTTACCCTCATTTTATTGGTTTTAGCAAGGAATCTAAAATAAATAAATACAAGGAATCTAAAATAAATATCAAGACATGCAACACGCTCTTTGTATCATGTGTTATTTTGCACCTATGACATCATCATTATCATTACCAGTATTAGCAAATAAATGGTGATGTTAGCCTATGTGCAAAATAACACCTGGTACATAGAGATCGTTGCACGTCTTGACCCCTACCTTCTATTTATTTATTTTAGATTCCTTGGTTACTAGTTTTAGCTCAACGAGGTTAAATAGATATAGCGTGCTCACCATAGATAGGGAAAAGTGTCCCCTTTTGACTGGCGCCACTTTACCCACGATTCCCGCCGTTTCCTTGGTAACCAGTCCTTTGTTTACACTTTCCCAACAGTTATTTACTATTTTACCCACACCTATCCGACGTTTCTATGGTAATCAAATGCAATAGCCTGCTCACAGACCATAAAATCAAACTAGGAATACGCTCCGATGTCCGTCCCGTACGAGAATTTTTACTCACTTTTTAAATTATTAGGTGACGCTTTTTATGATTCTTTATTTTTAGGGAGAGGTGAGAAAAATGCATTACGCACACAGGTGGCAAGCCTGTAGTGTGGGGCTCCCCTAAAAAACGGGTTTACCTACTAAAAAACCTCCTCTACTCTTTAGGATTCTAACCTGGAATTTTTTATCACATTACGTCAGGCTAGGCCTAAATTTGGCTAACGCCCGTGGGGCTCACTCCTTATCCAGCCACTCGATCAAGGGATCTGGGCCACTTCGCGGTCCAGATCGGGTTTCTTTTCCAGGAGGGTGCCCCGGACGAACTGTGATAAACAATCCCAGTTGTCCTCATCCTCCAAGATCTCTCCTCATCCGGCAGACCGAGTCCTCCGAAAATGCACCAAAAATTTGTGTGGCCTTCAGGCGGGACCCTTCCCAACGGGGGCAGCGGAAGAATGTATGTTCCGCATCGTTGGGAACGCCCGGGCAATAAATGCAGTCCGGTGAACCGGTCTTGCCCATCCGGTTCAGGTACGACCGAAAATAGCCGTGAATTGTCAAGAATTGGCCGCCGTTCCACCCATGGTTGGACGTGCTTAATAAGTCGCGCAGTCCATCGTCTTCGGGTGTCGTGCTCCCAGCTGTGTTGCCACTGCTGGAAGGTTCGGGAGCGCTCTTCTGTTCTTGCCGTGTCCTTGCCAATCTCGCCTTGTCTCTGATAAATTGCCTTCCTCTCTCCTGCCAAGAGCTTGACAAGGATAACTCCGGCGACCACCAGGACGGCAGGCTTGGACACTGTCCGGTAGGCGGAACACACCCCGAGTGCCGCTCGACGTTGAACTCGGGCGAGTCGCAACCTGTACTACTCTTTATCGAGAGCATCTGCCCACACCTCTGCTCCATAAAGAAGCACGAACTGAACCGCGGACATTAACAGACGTCTTCTGCTGGATCGTGGAACCCCGACATTGGTTATCAGCCTACTAAGGCTGCCTTGCCCGCCGTACGGAAAATCTGATCCCTCCAGCTTAACTTGGTGTCCACCATAATCCCGAAGTACTTAGCAGCACGAATTGATTGGACCACCTCCCTTCCCACTCGGAACAGAACGACGGTGTCTATCCTCTTCTTCGTAAGGATCACAATCTCCGTCTTACGGAGAGCAAGCGAGAGACCGTGATCGGACATCCATGTGTTGACCACACGCATGACTCGGTTCAACTTTATTTGGGCCAGCTCAACGTTGCGTGCGACAATGAGAGCTGCGACATCATCGGCGTACCCAACCAAAGTGGTTTCCTCAGGCATCTCCGACCTCAGGAGGCTGTCATAGACAACGTTCCAGAGATCCTGGCCGAGTATTGAATCTTGCGCGGCACCAGAAGTGACTTCCATCGTCCACTTTCTGTCCCTTGTGTCGTAAATAAGGCTTTGAGAGCGGAGATAATCCTCGATGAGTCGCAACAGATATGCAGGAACGCGAAAGGTGTTGCGAAGCGCATCCAACATATCGACCCACCTCGCCGAGTTAAAGGCATTCTTGACATAAGCGTAATAAGAAGCACTACTCAGCGAGGGAAATGGTTGTGGCTCTCGGCTCTCTTCACAGCTCTCCATGGACTTTGGTGATAGCGTCAATCGTTGACCGTCCCTTTCTGAAGCCATACTGACGGGAGCATGAGTCCCCGGCACCTTCCACGGCAGAGGTCAGGCGGGAACGGATCAGCTTCTCGAACAGCTTCCCAGCCGTGTCCAACGTGTAGAAAGGCCTTTGGGACGACGACAGCTCGGGATCACCTTTGCCCTTGCTGATCAGTACAAGTCTTGCGGTTTTCCATAGGGAGCCGGAAACACCCCTTCTACCAAACAGGCGTTGTACATTCTCAACAACAAGTCAGCATTAATTGAAAATGCTTTCTTTAAAGAATCGCTGGGAATCCCGTCCGGGTCAGGAGCCTTGTTGCTCTTTAGGGAGAGAACGGAGGTTTCCATCTCCTCGAATGTGAAGAGTGGAACCTCATCTAACCGTCCAATGTCAACCGGCGTACATCCTAGGCCTAGTCTACAAATAAATACATACAAAGAATGATTTTAGCTAGACCTCAAAACAAGCAAGTAACTTAATAATAATTATGCTTACAATATTAAAGGTAAATAGATTGTAGAGCGAAAAAAAACAATACAATTTAAAATCCATGATTGCAAATTAATAAAAATCAAGTAATGTAAGTATTGTAGAATTACGCTTACTTAACACTTAATGCATATTTTGTTACCTGAGACATAGGCTACAATGGCACAACACATTCTAATTAATTGTTCAATTTAAATCTTTCTCCCAAATAGATATTAGTTGTATCCCATAAATTAGTTAATCGCATAATTCCGTACGACAGCAATTCATTCTACATCAACATGCTTATCTTTTGGTATAATTTATAACTTCAACAAGTAAACATCAGTGTTGATCTATTTAATTTAACAAATAGGTCTGTCAAAATACCAATTAAATTTTATATAAAAACGTAACATAACGGCGAGTAGATATAAACAAGAAAAGGTTATGTTATTTTCAGCATACACACTACACAGCGTCAACTCAAGGAGACTGTAGGCCAGGGCCAGGAGAGCCGCATCCCATAAGAGCAATGGTGTCACTTTCTGCGACATCCATGGATGTCGCCTACCGGCAAGTGTTGCCAACGCAACAGGAAACAACAATCGTTCTCGTTTGCGTTGGGAATTTTTTGTCTCAACAATTACTAAAATAAGGAATTTCAAAGCAAAATAGGCTAGACTTTATGGTTTTAGATTTACCTTGATCGATAATGTGTAATTTGGTCATTACCTAATGATTTGTTATCAACTAATAATCCAAATTTAAAACAGAATAATATGGTGTTGTTTAGATAAATATCGTACGCATGGCAAGACTGCTTCATTCCCTGTTTCAATCAGCTGTGTAATGGTAAATATTATAACGTAACTTGACTTCCGTTTTAGTTTAGACGCTTCATATCCGGAACACAAAAAAAGCTATACGGCTGACCTGGGAAGAAGTTATGCTTCTTCCTTTACAGACCTTGGCGTCAACTCAGCTGCGTGCTGCGATGGGGAAATATAAACTGATCATAGCAACTACACTAGTCAAATCATGTAGCCTAAACAACTAAAGTTCTGTCAAAAATTCCGGAAAATAAGCTTTTTTAATACTTGAAAATTATTGCTCGATTATAGTTTATTACCTAGTTTAAAATACTTAAAATCTAACCTGAGAATTTAATTGAAATCAAATTAGTAATAAAAAAGCCTTTTGGGGGTCTAAAATTCGCCTAAGTGAAATTAATTTAAGTCGATCGTATAGAATTTTACACTCTATGTTCCATATAGTAAAAATTCAATTAATTTAAAAACAAACAACAAATAAACATGTTTTAAATAGCGTATTCCCTATAGGGAAATTCGCTAAAATATCATCAGTAATTTTTGAAGCTTGTAGCGACCAATAGCTAAAATAGCTAGAATAGCTAAAACTAGTAACCAAGGAAACAAGAGTAAAAGTGTGGGATGGTTGCCAAGGAAACGGCGGGAATCTATACTTATTTAATACGCTAAGGGTTTTTTTGTCTTGAGAACTCCTCCTACAACTTTCAACCGATTTTCAAGTTTTTGGTGTCGTTGGATAGGGCTTGGTCTGTAGTTGTTTCCGCCAAAAACTGAAGAGAATCTGACGGAAAATAAAGGCGTAATCCACCATTGAAATCTCAAAATTTCCCATTTAAATAACATTGGGATTGAATAAAGCATTTTAAACATCTGTTAATAATCAGCTGTAAATATGTATAGTTTTGGTGATTGCAGATATTCACAATATTGGATTGGTCGGACGTCAATGATTTAGAGATAAAAGTAACATTTGTATTGTATTAAAATAAATTGCTCGATTTCGAGCAACACGTTTACTAGTTATGGGTAAATAGCGCAAATCAAAAGGGGACACAAAATTAACATGTGTTGAGACTCAATAACTATAACCTCGTTGTTTTGCTATTCTAAGTCAGGACCAGCACTACACTGCTGATTTTAAAATTATTTTTTGGCGATGAATTTTATTGGAGTTCAATATTAATACTAGGCCTATAGAAATATGTCATTTCTAAAGAACGCAAACTATTTCTGTACACGTCAACTGTCCTGAAGGCACAGATTTCAGTTTCCGTAACATCGAGTTTAAAGTTTATTTGCATTTTGAAGCGAAATATCAATGGTAAATAAAATAGGTTAATAAACGTCCAATATCTTGGAATTTGGCGGAAAATGAAAGGAGACGTGCCGCGTTCTGTGTGTCCATACCAAAACAGCGCTTCAATTACGGATTGGAGTATAGACAAATTGTTGTGGCGGATTTTTATTTAATTTTCACGAGACATTTAAATATTGCAATCTTATTAAAAGACTCCTGCTTTAGCGAATTCGATGAAGTGACGGGTTCTGAACAGCACTTTAGCTTTAGAGTATAGACTAGGCTACCTAGCTACATAATCAGTGTCGCTCTTCCCTGAAAAACCTGCACAAGAGAGGAGACATCCAAAATTATTGACTGAATGTAACTAAAGAAACATTTCAATCATAGCGTATTAAATAAATCCTAGTTTGCAATGTTGTTAAAGACATTTTTTTATTTGTAGCTTATAATATATTTGCTAAATTATTCCTACGATATAAATATTCATACAAATTTAGCCAAGACAAAAAGTCTACTTGCTTCAAATTTCAACATTTTCCTGATAACAGAGTTGGTTATAAAGGTCTACTTGTCCGTTTCAAACTTGTTTACACATAGGTAAACTGAGCTGAATTAATAAATAATTTTAGAATTCAAAATAGCATGTTTTTAAGAGTTTTTTTTTTTATCTTCGATCAAATAAAATCACATTATTTCGTTATTTTCTTCTTCATTTTCAGAGTTTTGTAGTTTGGATGAGTCATAGCTTGCCGTACTTAAAGTTGGTTTTTTATTTTGCAAATTTCATAGTTTATGCTAATGCTCGATATTTCCTAACTCTTTTAATTTTTAATGTGTTCTTTAACATGGTCATTGTTAAAAAGTGTTAATTACCCAGACAGCAATGAACGTTTGCATGAAGTTTGCAGATCAATTTCAGCTACAAACGAAAATGTTTGCTGTAAATATTCATTGATAACATGAAATTGTTTTAAGCACTTTCCGCAAATATGCAAGTTTACACTTCTCACATTTGCAGAAAGATTTTCACAGATGTTTGCAAAAAGTGATCAACGAATGTTTTCCAAAAGTGATCAACGAATGTTTTCCAAAAGTGATCAACTAACGTTTTCCAAAAGCGATCAACTAATGTTTTCCAAAAGCGATCAACAAATGTTTTTGAAAAGTGATCGACGAATTTTTTCCAAAAGTGATCGACGAATGATTACCAAAAGTGATAGACGAATGATTACCAAAAGTGATAGACGAATGTTTACCAAAAGTGATCGACGAATGTTTTCCAAATGTGATCGATGAATGTTTTCTAAAAGTTATCAACGCATGATTATTAAAAGTGACCAATGCATGTTTGCCAAAAGTGTTAAAAAGATGTTTGAAATAGTGTGCAATGAATAGTATATTTCACCACTCGTCTGGAAAGTGATCCATTTCGGGGCGAGATAGTGTTTTACGCGCGAGGTGAAGCCAAGCATGGAAAACACTATCTCGCCCCGAAGTGGGTCAAATTCCGGACGAATTGTGAATGATACTTTTCATCACGGTGCAATTAATAAAATATATGAATGTTTTAAAGGAGAATTATTCGTAATTTTTTCGTTATTACACATAGTTAACTAAGACAGAATTCAAATTTTTTTTGAATTCAGTTGATTGAGTTGTTGCTGTACAGGAAAAGTTTGTTGATGTAGTAAAAAATTGTTTTCCTTGGACCAAAAGTAATGTTTATTTACGGAAAAGCAGCTGATGGTGACTAGTTTTATCTGTTTTGAAATTGACGACTTTCGAAAGAATCAGCTGCAGGGAAAGTAGTTACTTTCAAATACAGAGTGATGATAATAATTTTGTAATAGAATGGGTTGCTGGCCATTTGTTAATAAATGTGGAACATAAATATGGCACATATAAACTGATATGCAGCTTAATTTCAACCACCTTTAGTTATTTGACATGTCATGTGCAGAATGAACCATAGTTATCCAAAAGTAAAACATTTAAAACTAAAACTTTTGTAATTTAAACACATTATACATAAACTTGAAAATAAATTGTTTTAAGATCGAGGTTTTTTACAGTTATAATCAAACTTCATTTAATATGATTCATAAATTGCATGAACACTATTATAAAATTAATGTTTTCTTTTGTTTCAATGAAATATAAACAATTTTATAAACAAAAAATTCTCAAGCAGGGAACATAAGAATAAAAACCGTTATTTTGCAAATATTTTAATTTTGAATTATTTACAGAATATAGATTATAAATTTAAAGATAAATAGATTACATACAGAGATATATAGATACATAAACTATGTATACAACAGGTTAGTTAGGTGTTGGTTCAGCTCCTTTGGATTCCCTGAAAAAAATACAATGAATTAAAAAAATTTTGGCCTATAGCAATAATACACTAAGGGTTTTTTTTGTGTTAACTCCTCCTATAATTATCAACCGATTTTCATGTTTTTGGTGTCGTTGGATAGGGCTTGGTGTGTAGTTGTTTCCGACAAAAATTGATGAGAAACAGACTTAAAGTAAGGGCGCTATCAACAAATTTAATTTGAAATTTTCCCATTAGAAAAACATTGCGATTGGTTTGAGAATTTTAAACATCTGTTAACGTTCAGCTGTAGTTTTTGGTGATCACTGATATTCACAATATTGGATTGGTCGGATTTAATTGATTTAGAACTAAATATAACTTTTGTATTGTATCAAAATAAATTGCTCGATGTCAAGCAACACGTGCACTAGTTAATACTTTAATCATCTATTTTTCACATATTTCTACTTGAAAAAGTTTTAGTGTTTCTTATCTTATTTGTATTTCAAAATACTCACAACTTGAAATCTGTAATGCATGTTACAATTAATTTATTTATATCAATATTACTTGGGGGACCATGCATTTTCTCGATTAATCATGTATAATTTGTGAGACAAGCTTGTTTGCTCTGCTCACTTGCCAGGCCAAGAGATGCTACATTCTGGTTATGTGTAATGAACCTCAAATTTGAAATCCATTTCCTGAATTTTTAGTTATCAACCGATTGAATAGCTACAAAAAGTTTTCCAATAAGGTCCTACTTTAAAGGTATGTGGGAGTTTGAAAAATTAAAATTGCCGCCATTTGGAAGGAAAAAATAATTTTTTTACTGAGAATGAACATTAGTGTGATAAAGATTCATGCCAAATATGAACTTAATACAATGATTCGTTACGGAAATAAAAATTATTTTGTATAAAAAACAAAATGGTGGCTAGCGGGTTAACAAAGCATTTTAGGACATATCTTTACAGGATTTTTTTTTGCTCATTTTGATGTGGGCAACAACATCCTGAATTTCTGAAATGTTTTTTCCAAACACCCTGTATTTCTGTGATGGTAAAATTTGTAGTCGGTTAATGAAAAGGTATTGGGTTAATTCTAATGTACGGGGTTTCCTTTCTTTATTGTATTAACTTATTTTTTTTCGCTAAGAAATTATGTAATATAAACCTGACTCTAAATAAATTGCTACTCAAAAACTTGACTCGACCATGGAAATCACTACTCGATCATTTTAAACCACTGTTAATCATGTTAAACCACTCTTTAAATCACTATATCACTATTTTGAGACAAGGACCTCAAATAGGGGTTAAATTTGTCTATCACTCCTATTATTTTCAAATATATCTTATACTCTAAAACAAGCTCCGTTTGTACGGGCATTGGCCACCAAGAGTCGATTGTAGCTGGTCCCACAGCTGGGAAAAATCCGGTTTTTGCGCTAGAGCCCTTCAAAGTTTCCATGTTATCCTTATGGAGATTTTATTAATTGAACAAAAATGAGCTGATAACTGTAGATATAAACCAATGGGTTACATCTTTAACCTGTAGTTTAAGACAATTATACCAAAGTGCAGCACCCATCGGCTCGGGGAGTGAGCGAAGCGAACGAGCTCGTCTTTAAAAATGGAAGAGCACGAGTGAGCGGAGCAAACGAGCTTTGTGTGAGAACGAAAGTAATAATTTTACCGAGCTTAAGCTTGGTCTCCCTAGTACTTTTCAAATAAAACAATTGGCACAATCAATGAACCTATAAATTCATTGATTTTTACTTCCTCCCCCATACCACAACATTATACGGAGAAAGTATTGTTTTTGTAAAAATTTTCTAATTTGAGTTGTTGGTGGATTTATAAATTTTTTTGACACCTGAGTCCAAAAAAGAGGTTTACAGAGTGATTTCTGTGTGAGTGTGTGTGTTAGAGAATATAGAGAATGTCCCAGTGGTCCAATTTGGATTAAGTTTGTTACATGTCAAAATCCATAATAATTTCAGGTGTTTTTTTTTTTCATTTGTTTGTTTATAAGGGTAATTTACCCCTAAAACCATAATAAAAGAAAAATCAAAATATCTCAAAAACGGCTCTAAAAATTTTGATTAAAGTTTTGTGGCCTATTAAGATTAAAATGCTGAATAAAATGACACCCCCTGTATTTCCGAGAAAATACACGTTCAAAAGTTAGAAAGCGACAAGTGTTTATAAAATACAATTTTCCATTTGGCGGTAAATGGAGTACATTGTTAAAAGTCACAGACGCGCGTGGCAGAGTCTGCTTAGCTGGTAGCTATTTGACTGAGCCATCAAGACATGAATGTTTGGAGGCTTATGACTAGGCTTGCCATACCTTCGGTTTGACCGGGAAAGTCCCGGTTTTTTGCACTTGTCCCGGTGTCCCGGCCGGTTTTGCTTTAGTTCCAGTTTTTTTTTTTGTAAATATTTAGAAAAATAGGGAATTATCAAAAACAAACTCAACAATCTTTTTTGTTTTGCGTCTTAAAATAAATATTCTGATAACAACAACAAAAAATTACTAAATTAGGATGAAGATTCAATTTTCTAATGGTAATCGAATTTAAAGTCGAGGTGAAATTTGACGTTGCCTACTTAAGATGAAAAATAAGGGTTGGCTGGACAAGTCTAAGCAATTGTAAAATCAGATGAAATAGACAAATTATTGGAAAAGTTCTAGTCCAATGTGACAATGATTAATTATTACTAAAGCAACTTTATTTTTATTCAAGAAATCAAGAATGTGTATTCCATATCGTTTGAGCTCGTGTTATATTAATAAACTAACTAACAAAAAATAAATAATTTACTTGATTAACATTTAGTTTTAAAGAATTAACTAATCCTTAATACTCAACATAAACATTTTAAGTTTGCCGGACTAAAATAAAATCTTGGAAGTTATGAGGCACAATTTGCTTAAAAAAATTTAATCTTAATTAAAATGTTGTATTAAGACCAATGACTCATTCTCCATTAGCATTGAGGTGGTGGAAGGGGGGGGGCAAGGGGGTTTACATACTGATCATCCAGGTTTTGCCCTATAAAATTATGGCAAGCCTACTTATAACACCTTCTTATATTGTTGGGAGAAAGTCAGTGGCGTAGTGGCACATTTTCAGCGTGGGGCTTACTAAATTTGTCAAATTCCCTGCAAAGGAAGATGTAACTTCCGGATTTCCCGGGTTTTAGAAAACCAGTGCGGGAACGCCGTTCCCAGGCGTTCCCGCCCCACTACACCACTGGAGAAAGTATTTGTCATTTACCCTTGATTTTAGATTACTCGTTTATAAGTCAACAATGCTAAACAATTTTAATCTATCCAACTTTTGTGAATCACAGTGAACCAAATAAAATAAGACTTCCTGATATCCTAAAAAAGTAGACCATTTCTTTTATCTCACAACTCTATAGTAATTTATGTTACAGCTATAGAAAAATAATTATAGCACATGACAATAATAAAATACAATTCATTAAAGTTTTCAAATATTATCATTATTAAAATATGTGGGTACAGCAAATACCCCATTGCGTAAACCATCATTCAAAAAGCCAAGTAATGAGCAAAAAGTGGGTCTTCCAAAATCTTGACTGAACTTTAACATGAGCATTAAAAGCTATGCTACACTGACCCAAAAAAATGACCCATACTCCCATACTCTTCTGAGCAAGGGAAATTTAAGCAGGTAATATGACAAAAATGAAAACCAAAGTGTTAAGCCGCAATAAAGAAAATAATGGAGCCATCAAATTATTGTTTAAATTAAAAATATTGCTTTGATATGTAGAATAATCCATGCACATATGTAAAAACTGTTAAACTGTTTAGTAAAAATCAACTTACTTTCGAATGATCCGGGTCTTTGCCTGGTTTACAAAAACCATCCGAAGATGTTTCTCCACACATGATTCCGTAGAATTTGGGTTTATCTTCAATACTGCAGCTGCAACCACCAAAAAATATTAGCTAATACTTCATCAAAAAATATCTGTTTATATTTGTTTCCAGATATTGAAAACACTGTGATAATTTAATCAGGGCCATTTTTCTAAATATGGCTGAAAAGGCTGGAACCTATAGCGGCTAAATTTTAGGGGCGGCACTTTGTCAATTTACTAAAAATTGAAAATAATTTTACTACTTTAATAACAGTAACTTCTTTAGGCCTATCTTACTGATTTAAAGTGTATTAACTTAAGGAAATGGAAATATGTTAATTCTTTTCATATGAATTTACTCCACTTAATCTTATAACACATTTTTCATGTAGGGTAATCGTTGTAACGACACTCAGTTTGTATAAGGCCCAGAAAGAGGGAACTACACTAGCGCTAACAGTGTTTAGATTCACAACTAGTTTTTACATTCAAATTTTTGATTTTACAAATTATGAGTTATGATGATAGAGAAAATGAACTACAGTTGAGTTCTGCTAATCCGAACTAATTGGGACCAGATCCTGTTCGGATTAGCGAATTTTCGGATTAAGCGCATATCACGTATAATTATGTAATTAACAGATTATAAAATACGTAAATTACTAATATTAAAACATATCTAATCTTATTATTTTTAGTTTAGAGGATATTTTGTTGACTTTTGTAGTTATTTAATAAAGTTTTTCAAATGTACAAACTATTTTTATTTGTTCTGCCAACAGACATAGCAATTTACAATAATTTAAAGTCACCATTAACATCATTAAAAAGAATGTTTTTTTCCATTTTTCCTGATTGCGGAGGCAATCTCCGCTTGCGCTCGATGGAGGGTTAACATTAAGTATCATGGGCAATTCACAGAGGCTAGAAAATGTTACTTGTTATCGAGAACATTATTTTTGGCTGATAAAAAACATTTATATGGCACCTTATTTATAGCTGAATGTAGCAGAAGTTAACAAAATTTGAATGTAGCAGGAGATAACACGATTCGAATGTAGCAGGAGATAATATGATTCTCAAAACCCCTTGCGTTTGGGTGGCGCGCCAGGGGTAGACCAGAGACTTAACTTGTAAATTATAGATACCAAAAACATTCAAGGAAAGAACTTTTGAGAGATGGGATAAAATGTGCTATCACTTACTTTATAGCAAAGCAGATGATTCACCAGCTGTAGGAGGGCCTGTGTGTTGAATGCATCCTCTGTTGACTTGTAATGAATTTCCATCACTGAAGCTGAAATAAAAAATTTCAAAAGATTGTAATATACTACTAAGCGAACAATTTTATTAGGTGTCCAAATTTGTTTTCTAATCAATCTTCAGCAATTAACTTATATTTCTCTGATTTCATCACTTTTTTTTAATTCTCAAATTGGTATCAGGCCCTGCAGTTAAGTGTCGATTTATCCAATGTCAATTATCCAAACCCCTGAATGGCTTACCAATTCAGTGTACAGTATTAAAAAAACTATAACAAAAGTGTCTACAAAATAGACTTCTAAGAAATGTGTTCCCACTGTAACTACCATTTTTTTGTTTAGAGCTCTTGTTTATCAAAGCCTCTAGATTCTTAAGAAATATTTAAGTTTAAAAACAGTCAATGAACTGTTTAGTAGTCCCAAATTGTAAATAATTTCCATGTTTTACTATCCAAAACACCTCCCATCAAAAGTAGTTTGAATAATCAATCCTCCACAGAAATTACTTTGTATAGTTTAAAATTTATATCTATACTTATTTAATATGCTAAGGGTTTTTTTGTCTTAAGTCCTCCTACAATTTTCAACCGATTTTCAAGTTTTTGGTGTCGTTGGATAGGGCTTGGTCTGTAGTTGTTTCCGCCAAAAACTGATGAGAATCGGACTGAAAATAAAGGCGCTATTCACCATTGAAATCTAAAAATTTCCCATTTAAATAACATTGGGATTAAAAGAATCATTTTAAACATCTGTTAATAATCAGCTGTAAATACGTGTAGTTTTGGTGATTAAAGATATTTACAATATTGGATTGGTCGGATGTCATTGATTTGGAGCTAAAAGTAACTTTTGTATTGAATTAAAATAAATTGCTCGATTTCGAGCAACACGTATAGGCCTACTAGTTCAATTAATTTTAATTTCCAACTAAAGAAAGATTTCACTGGAAAAATTTCACGTTTCTTAAGTTTTGCAATCTTTTAGTTCTGCTTCCTTTAAGTCAAACATGTCAACTAGAGTTAAATAAGAGGGATTTCTAGACTGTTCAATAATTGTATATCAGTAACTCAATAATAGTGTATCCGTTTGGAATATATAAATAAATTATTTCACTTACATTAAACGCTTTGCAACTAACAAGCACCCCAAGTTGTTGCTCTCCAGAAACTCCTTTGTTCCTTACAGTGTTTGGATATGTAACCTGTGAACATTGAACATGAGAGTTAGGGCCTATTATTTATCTAAATTTATTTAGCTAAATCTAAACACTATTTTATTTTTAGCGAATTTCCCTATTCGCTATTACGGTAGTTGTCACGGTAAGACCTAAGCCCGGAACTTTGATACTTTTTTGTTTTGAGGTCTCTAGAAGCCATATGTATATATTTATATGTGTATGCCATGAACACAATTTATTGTGTTCATGGCTAAAAAAAAAAAAAATTGTTAAAAGTTATAACTTTTGAACGGAACCTTTGATTTTCATAAAGTTTGGTACAGGAAAGTAGACCAGCGTATACTTGAATGTGTTCGCAAACGGACCATGAGGGGTGGGGGTTTTTAAAAGGGTCAAAATGTTTTTTTTGCACTTTTTGGCTTCAATTTTTAAAACACAATAATTTGAACATAAACCATCTAAAAGAGCTCGAAAAAATTAACAGTTTGGTATTTTGATTTTTTATGTTAGGCCTAGCTTAAATGGTTATTGAGAAATTTAAAAAAATGTTTCCTTGTATTATATGGGAAATCAACTAAATCTTCTATCTTGCTTATTTATTGACATATCTTGATACAATTTCATGAGTACATCCATTATTAAGGGGTTAACTTATTTGCTTACAAACCCCAAATGACAGCAAACCTACGTGCGTCACCCCCATAGGGTTTATGGGGAAAATGAAAATACCATAACTTCATGAAATTTGGTACCACGTACTTTTACTAGGTAGGGTTTAACTTATACTTAAATAAAACCCATATGGTGGCGAGTTTACATACTCAACCAAATGGTTTTTAAATTGGAAGATAGAAAAAATTAAACACATCTATTTAAAGTTCGCTGATTTAAATTCTACTGATCGATATCGTATCGAAAATTACTGTAAAATAAAAAAAAATATTTAGCTTGACAAACTAATCTAACTATCCATCGTATAACCTAAACTAATCTCCATTAATATGAAGAACCAACCTATGCCCAAGCCCAAGAAAGTATACCACATTTAAGTAGGATACATAGCAACATAGGTAATTATTTTTCTTTTAAGCTACAGTAGAACCTCAATAGTTCGACTCTCGATAGTTTGACACTCCCTATAGTGCGACATTTTGATACTTAGACACTCTCTAAGTGTCGAACTATCAAGGTTCTACTGACATGTTATTTTTTTAATTTGTCTTTATGATTAGTAGTGTTTTGATTTTGTTGACATAAGTTAAGGTAGGTTATACTTGTTTTTGGATTTAGATGTGGGAATAAGAAGCTAAAAACAAAAATAGGGATAATTAATTAGTTAAAGGGGTGATTGACTTTGTTATTTAGGTACCGCTAACTATTGAATGAATCTATAGTTGATATGATAGATATATCGGTCGGATCAATCATATTTTTATGAATCACAAAAATCTAAATTTCTGACATCCCTCCCCCCCCCACCCACCAATTAAATATCACAGCGTGGGGAACAGAAAAATTTATGATTAGGCCTATATAGATCTAATTTTTTTCAAATAGGCCTAATAAAATTATTCTTACAACACTAAATAAGGTGCAATTTTTTCCAATTTTATTTAATATTTTTGTAACTTTTATATTAAATTTTGTAAATTTTTTAATAAGACGGTCTTAGCTCTAAAAAATAAGTAGGTTTAATTGTGTTGTTTATTTTTTATATCACTTTCTAAAAAGTAGCCTACGGTACCAAAAAAATATTTGGTACATACATTTTACATATGAGAAAAATGTTAAGTTAAATGTCAAGAGCACATAATTTATTACATAACATACTTAATGATAACTATGCAAATATAATAGTAGCCCTAAAACTAGGGTAAAAATCGTTGAAAAATATTATTAGTTAGTATTTGATGATGAAATTTAAGTTAGTTTCAAAGTCGAGGCTTAGTCACTTTCAAAACCATTTTTACTTTAAAAGACTAGGCCTACTGTACTTTACTCTTAGGTACAAACAACTGATCAAATTATATCCAGAAACTAATGGTCGCCTTGATCAAACTCAAGCCTGAACAAATGGAAAGTCGACAGCATATCTGCTAAAACATAACCTCACTCTCTAACTCAATATGCTGCTAATAAAAACCATTTCGCGTTCTCTGGCAGTGACGTCTAACTAAAAGGAATATCAGACTACAAACTGTTTCATTAGAGTAAAAGTAAATTAAATGTAGTGTTAATTTTTGTTCTAGATTAACTTAACCCGGGATCACTCGCGCTATTAGATTGATTCTAACATTTTTAGTTCCTCTGAAGAAAATTTTTTTAATAATGATTTCTTGCGACTGAGCTTTTAAGAATGCTTTCCTCAGTATTCTATGCATCCGCTACAGCAGTTTGGGGTGGGTAGTGTGGTGGGGAGGTTAGTTTTAGAGGGGAAAATGCTCGCACCTCCACCCTTGTTAGCGCCCGCCTAACTGCGCGAGCGTTCGCGTGACTCTCCATGTTAGAATAGTTCTAACGGCGCGAGTGATCGCGGAACTGCCGGAGTCTTACTTTTTGAGTAAAAAAAAGTTGTAAATTACAATAAATATGTTATTATTTTATTTTAAATGTGTAGCGATTTATTTATTTCATCTACCAAACAAATATTATGATAATTACTTTGAAGTGTAAGATGCTGTTAAATGTTAGGAGCGCTCTAACGGCGCGAGTGACCGCGGGACTTTCGGTAGCGCGAGTTGTCCCGGGTTAAACATTTTAAACAATTTAGGCTAACGTTAAATTACAATTTTATAACAATATGGAAGAAGTAACAATAAACTACCTAGGCCCCTATGTGGTAACCCTATCGAACGTACCTAATCTCAAAATTACCCTACACTGAGGCAGCTGAAGGCACACCCAATTGAGTTTGTTGCATGACTCGAGCGACAGCGAATACAACCTATCAGCTAATTAAGACTGAAAATTTTTATTGGTCTCAGAGACCGTAACCACTACAGGGGTGAAAATTGTTTCACATATTTTGAGAATACACATCTTCAACACAATAGGTAGTTAATTTATGAAAACAGACCTACAAAAACCGGACAGGTTACAGGTAATTTAACTTAAGCTTGGACATTTTGTAGGGCCTATGAATGCCAAATAAGTTAGCCTACTAGCCTAATAACTTATGTTAAACAATTGAAAAGAAATTCAAAAGTAGGCGGCGAAACTTCGTTATCCGTCTCCACCGTTATTATCGATGTGGAAATTTCGATATTGCGATAATATTGCTACCTATTATATCGATGATACAATTACACGATACGATTACGATTTTATCTCCTGATTTAGTTTCTCGTTCTAATATAATGAAATAAACCCTTTGACAATAAAACAAAAATACTGTATATATTCAAACAAGTAACTGAAAATAACAACAACAGAAAAAGTAAAAATTGTAGCTACCGTAATGTAACCTGTAACAAAGAACAACACAAAATAAACTACAGTAACCAAGTTTGTTGTGTAGCTGTATAGACTATAAATTCAAATTGTGAGAAGAATCAGACTTCGTTAGATCTAAAATGATGTCACACAAATGCTGCCAAATACAAATCAAAAAGTTTTTTTTTTTTGCTATTGTATTGAGGGAATATGCATTTTAAATGTTTCCAAACACCATTGATTTTGTTGTTATAAACATCGCTGTCAATTAAAGTGCCGGAGGTTTACGGTTACACTGTTAGGTTAAATTATTATTATGATACATATCTTTTCTCAGTATCGTTGTTGATTCGATTGTTTTAATCGCTCAATTTCAATCACAATATCGAAATTTCCACATCGATAGTAACGGTGGAGACGGATAACAAAGTTTCGCCAAGTAGGCTATTCTTAATAATCACTTAACATTTTAAGTTGATGTCTGTTATTATTAGTGGTATTATGAATTTACAAAAACAATAAAAGATTAAAAGACCATGCATTCCACGGAATACGCTGATTGAGGTTAGGAATCTTTCAAATTCTTGGTTAAGAATTAAGTGTTTTAATTGCTGATATTGAAAGACTAACAACTTCTTCAAAACTTCATTTATCTTAAAGCTAATTAAAAAGAATCAGTAAATCAGCAAACTCACCTTCAATATGAGTAGAGACGTCTCACAACCACCAACCACAACCACCCAAGTAACAAAAACAAACCACAATCAAATAAAAAATCAAAACAAACGGCCAGCGGGCCAGGCAGGGCCAAGTTGGCCAACGGAAAATGGCGATGGCGGGACGGCGGGACACCAACCCCCGAACCCGAACTAACAGTCGACGAGTCGACAGATCTTCCAGTGATGTGACGTCATGGCGCGGCGCGCAGCGTTTGATTTCAACTAATTAAATAAATAATTAATTGTTCGTTTGATTGGAAAACTATCCACGGCTAAGGGGTTTATTTTTATTTTACGCGTCTTTACATCAATTAATTTTTAGACGGTAAAAAAATAGAATTACCGTAACTCAAGGAATGATATCTATAACAATAAGAAAAAAGTGTATTATGCAATGAAATTTACTGTATATCTTTTCATAATTTCTTAACTACATGAATAAAAACAAAATATTTTTTCACAAAAGATAGAAAATATTATCAATAAGTTCACATGGAATGGTGAAAAAAGCTCTTCTTCACCATCCACGTTTATAGAATTAACTAACGATAATGACTATTGGGGTGCCTGATGCAGCCCATGCGCCGCTTTTAATTTGATCGTGTTGACATTTTAAGTAGTTCTATCAGTTATGCTAGTGTTTTTAGCTAGTGTTATTTATTCATTATTCATTCTATTTCTCCTTTTTCCCCAACTTTTGTGTTAGAAGAAATCCCCGCATGCTGTTAGAAAGGTGTACTAGCAAAAACCAACTAAGCTATTGTAATAACAAATGCTTTTAAATCAGGACGAATGAATGGCCGTTTTAGTTATAAAATAAAAAAAAATCTGTACAGACAGGTCAACAAAATTTTTGGTCGAATTCAGACAAGTGTGGCGATCTGTGTAGTAAAGATTTTGCGGGTTAAGCTTGTGGACAAATAACAACTTTAATTCATGAAAAAACCCAATTTCGCTAATAATAAGAAAACTTTAATTGGAACATACGGTGTTAATTTACCAAATATTCTAGTATAAGGGTACGAACAGAACGAGTGGGTCGCGGTGGAGGTGTAGGTCGCGGTCGCGGTCGCCGTCGACATCCATGTAAATCAAACACATTGTAGTTAACGAGGCCTTGCATAACGAGTAAGTCGCGGTGGAGGTGACTCGCGATGCCATCCAGGAGTTCTACAGCGATGCTTTTAAAAATCAAAATCATTTGATTTACATGGATGCTTACCTCGCGGTTTACCTGGATGCTTCGTTGTGATTGGTTTGTTTGGGGGGTGATGTTGTTCGCGTCCGCAGCATTCCATTAAAGCTGCACGTACTCCCCGGGTTGTGCTAAACGAACAACAAATTTTGGCAGCTGAACTATTAGGCAAGTGATCTCTCAGCTATGCCAGCTGTCAGACCAAATCCTAACGGCCCGATCCTGGGCCACTATTAAATGTACTGACGCAGGTGCTTTGAACTGCAGAACATATTTTATTTATTTTATTATTATTTAAGATGGTAGCTGGCTATGATAGACATACGATACATATACATATTGGTTCGTTTAAAGTTGAGCGTCCCCCGTCGCGTACGCCTGAACCTTTCCCACCCCTCAAGGTAACCACAAACCAGTTATTACTTTTTGATTCACTGTTAACTTAATTGTTATACTTAATTTAATTTTCAATTCTCCATCCTGTAATAGTAATAGCAACCCAAAATACATGTAAATACGAGGTATGCCATAAGTGTAATATATAGGATTATTTATTTTATTTATTAAGCACGCTACACACATCACTCTCCAATGGTCTGAACTGCACTGACAGCGCGGGTGACCTCCTCGCTATGTGCGGTCAACATCGACCGCGACCTAACTTGTGGCATCGACCGCGACCTACACCTCCACCTCGACCCACTCGTTCTGTTCGTACCCTAATACGTGTCTGTAGCAATGTATTTGATTTTGACCTAAAATCTAGCTGTTAGGTATTGTCTTTAAATTTGGATTTTAGTTTATTTTTGTCCAAAAAATAAATTCATAAACATTATCCACCCCAAGACAAAATCGTCTTTGGTTTTAAAATAATTTTGGAAACTGAAATTTTGGTTTTTTTGCAATTTATGTTGGGTTGTCATTATATGGTATATCGAAATAACAAAGAAAGATAAACAAAATAACATTAAATACTTTTAAACGTTTAACTGTAAGTTGGTTGTTGGCATTGTAAACTTAATTTTCTACTCGAGAAAAAAAGAGGCCTATTCAACAATAAAACGTTTGTATCACATAGAGATATATTCTTTAAATAAATTCTTGGAAATACTACTCATACTATCTCTATCTCGTATAACGTAGCCTACTACTCTTAACGTAATGATATCATAACTGATCAATGATATTAATAAATAATATTAAAAATTGTAAAAGTGCCGGAGGGCACACAAATGCCCTCTAATCGATATACATAGAGTTTTAGTAAAATTAAAACATTTCCAGGGCTTCGAAAATGTTGCTGCACAAATAACTGTTGTACGGTATTCACATACTTAAAAATAATCATATCACACTTTCCACCTTATAATACACTGTATACGAGAAATTACTTTTGTAAACCCAACTATTTTCTTATTTAATTACAAATTTTACCGTTTGAAGTGTCAAATAACTCTTCTCAGTTTGTAATTTTGTAATAAGGTTTTATAGTTTGAATATTTCCATTCTGAATGGTGTAGCCCTTTTAATAATTGGGGCGACAAACGCGCCAATATTTTTAATCCAAACAAACAACCAAACCAAGATATTTTTAATCGGTTCACAATTATTGTGAACCGATTCAAAATGTCTTGGTGTAATTCTTTACGTATAATAATGTTGTGGCCCTCTTCTTTCTTAAAATTCCGACATTACTTGAAATTATTAAGCAGGGTGCTTGCTAATAATTTTTAAATAAGAGTTTTTGTATTAACTTTTAACGCATTGAAAACAATTTTAGATAAAAAATTACGTGGGTAGAATATAATCTTAAGAACAAGAATCTACAATTATATTGGAAAAATGTTTAAAGATAACGATGCAAGAAGGGAGACGCGAAAGTTCTGCAATTTAAAAATAAACATGGTCATTTAGGCCACATATCGATTTTGAACAAAAAACAAAAAAATCATGAAAGTAGTCTAACAAAATTTAAAATCAGCCATCATATTTTTCAAAATGTGACATTCCGCGCCTAGCGGCAGTTTACAATCTTGCTCGACGATTTTGACGCCGAGGTAGAGCGCACTCCATATTCTGTAGTTGAGAATCTCCTTTGTGTGAGCGGCATTATGCCAATTCCAAGAATGTCGTTAAGGAAAGGCCGAGGGGCTGGGCCACCCCAGTCAACAGGTTCTACCCCTTTTGTTTGGTGCAAACGTACTGCATAGGAAAATAAAAATTATTTTCTTTTCAAAAGGTCATCTCAAAACTGTAACAATGTGTAAGTAATTTGCTTAAACCGCTTTCAGACCTACAGGTTCAGAATACACTGTCAATTTAATTGTTAATACAGTAGAACCTCGATACTTCGACTCTCGATAGTTCGACACTCCTGATAGTTTGACATGGTCCATGACAACTTAACCTGTTAATTATGACCGATAGTGTCCATGTTGGAGCCTGACAAAGGTGAAAATGTAAATAAATTGGTGAATGATTTGAATGTTGTTTATGTTACAGTTCAATTAGGTTATGGTTTCACTAAAATTTAGTGTTTCTTAAATTCAAATTATGATTTTTATACCCCCAGTGTTAAAATTTCCCACATACTCCCTATAGTTCGACATTTCGATAGTTCGACACTCTTCAAGTCCACAAAGTGTCGAACTATCGAGGTTCTACTGTACCATAGTATTTTCGTTTGTGCTCACTATAAGAGCAAAAATGAAGTAGGCCTACAGATTACCTTTTTTCTATCAATAATGACACCGACCTTCTTATAATTTAATATGAGCTCATTTTTATCCATCTGTTAAAAAATTATGTAAGTGGAACAATATTTTAACTAGATAAAAATGAGCTCATACTAAATCAAGAAGTTTGGTGACATGTTGATAGAAAAAAGGCTAATCTGTAGGTCTACTTCACTTTTGCTCTTAGTGAGCACACACGAAAATACAGTGGTATTAACAATTAAATTGACAGTGTAACTTATTCTGAACCTGCGTAGGTCTGATAGTGGTTTAAGCAAATTAAATACCTATTGTTACAGTTGACCTTTTGAAAAGAAAATAATTTTAAGTTTATGTCGGTTTGCTCTTTAATAAAGGTTTTAAAAAGCTCAAAAAATAAACAATTTAGTATTATATGTTGTTTATTTAACATATCTTGATAAAATTTGGTATGTGCATTAATTTGGACGGTTTAACTTATATTTGCTTACAAAGCCGAGATGGCGGCAAACTTACGTAATCAGCCCCATAATATGGTGTTTCCGGGCGAAATGGGAAGGATACCATAGCTTGATAAAATTTGGTATGTACCACAAGGTAAGGTTTAACTTAACAATTTACTTACAAAGCACATATACTGTTAGGTAAACCGACACTCCACCTAACCCCATGAAGAACATTTTTAATTAAATTTAAAATTCTCTAAGTACGCAGGTCTGCTGTGGCGGGGGTGTTATACAATCACCAAAAGTGGCTGGTGTAAAATTTAATCATAACAAATATAGGCTAGGTCTCCCTCAGAGTTTTGATTTAATTGGATACTAGTTTATTGTTTATAAAATGGCTTGATGAGTATTTCATTTATGTGGTATTTCTTTCATTGGTCCTCATAAAGGCATTAAAACATTTTTCTTAGAAGAGGTTTTTTAATGAAAAATTTATCTCTTACCATTGTGGCAAATTCACTTAGCCTACGATTGAAGTAGTGAATGCGCCGGTGATAAATTAGATCATTCCCTGGCCCTGTAACCTTGCAACAAAAGCTAGCCGTCCTACCAACGTAAAAAACTATCAAAACATATTCTGATAATTGACATCCAATATTTGCATTGCATGGATGAAATCGTTTTCATATCGTTTTCAGAGCATATTTCCGCACGAACGCATTCGAATTAGTGCGGCCCTGGGGCGACCAGGCGGAATTAATAAGGGTCGAGGCGGTAGTCTCACAACAATAAACTTCCCGTTGCAGAAAAAACTTGCTTATGTGATCTGATCACTTTCTTCGCTTATTTGTGTAGAAGAGCTTTTGAATAGTTATCATTGAACCTGCAATGGAAATTTTCACTGCAACCGAATAGTAAACCAAGTGAATATTTGCAGAACGTTTCCTTGCTGTCTGGGTATGCACCCGCCACCGCCTTTGTCCTTGTCGTTGACCTTGGGCTGTCTCGGTCTTATTTCATACCACCTTTCCAAAAGCGCGTAGGTAGGAGTTGCACCGACCAGTACGTGGGAAATCCTCTGGGCTGATGATCTATTTAAGACATCGCGGGATTCCCGACAGCCCCAGCGCCGCGCCGCCCCGTCCTCGTCCTCGGCTGTCGCCGTCTTGGCTCGAGCTGCACGGAAAAATCCACTCACTCCGCGCCCGAATGAATAAATTAATATTTACAACTGCGGGAGCGAAAGAAGCATGTGTACTAGATTTTTTAAATATTAACATGAAGTAAAAGGTATTTTTGCAAAATTGTCTAGAAGTTCCAATTCAATTCATCACAATTTTGTCAAAGAATGTGCGTTGACATGGACTAAAACATTGACCTCTGACCACTTGCAATAATTTTAATAGTTTTTATAGAAAATAGAATAGACGATAAGGTGAGTTTAAATCATGTGTAGTGGTTGAAGAGAACTTATTACGATAGAGAGAGTAGATGTCCTCATGTCAGCATACTCCATTTATTGATTACGAGAAGTGGTTCTATTGCTTCATCAATAAAATTTCGGTACTGGGTGTGTAGCCTACTATACACTGCCGCCATTACAACGAAATGCAACAGCTATATCCAATAATAGACGTTTTGTCCAGGGGTTCAGTGATCCGTAAACTATTGATTTCATGCTAGTGCTGACATGAAAATTAATCTTTTACCACATTTTGTTGCAACCTTACACCTTCACATGCATTTAGATAGATTAATAGAATAAACATTATATAGGTCATAATGTATATAGGTATAAACATAATATAGGTCAATCGCTCATCGTAAAAGTAAAATAATAAGCTGCTTTTAATTTATTCATACTCAGAATCTAGTTTTTCTATTTAACTGAGTATTATCAATAAATGGGTATAAAAACTCCAGTGCATACAACGTTCACCAGGATTAGTACACTATAAAAGGAATCACTGTGTTTTCTGACTTAGGTTAGCCACACGGCTACACTATCCTTTAAGTGGGGGACATTTCAGGAATGACAAGGGGAATGTATCTACACGAGAAGATACTGTACCGCCTCTGCTATAGCCTACAACTTGGGAGTATGATATACCTTGGGAGACGTGTGCAACGGCAGCGATAACTTTTTCAGTACTATTTTTTCATTAAAAACATATTTCAGAGTAATGATTAAATGTATTTGGAGAAACATCGTATGAGCAACTAGTATTATCAATTTAGAAATAACCTATGCTGGAAATCTGATTTTATAAGCAAACTTGTATTCCATATACCAATACCATATGCGTACTCTGTTTTCTAGATAACATTCAGTGACCATTAATCAATTAACCTTGCTTTCACCTTTCATCCTTATATGATACAGAAGGAAGTCTTGCGTGGTTTCGTCATGGGATAGCACAATGTCATTAATTATCTCAGCTCAACACTAAGGCAGAATCCTAATGGATCAATTTAAATTACAAAGTAAGGGGATTTCAATACGATTTGTATTGCCGTAGGTGATTTATAATGTGAGCAAACTATTAATCAACTATTCACAGAGTAGGCCAACGGCCAAAAACATAACACACTGGATCATGAATTGTGCAGCTAAGTTACTTAGCTCTGAAATCTTCAACTGTTTTGAATTTAGGACATTTTGAATTGAGAATGTCTTTGAAAATTTACTTATTACATTTCAAAACAATGTTTGGTCGCGTGCCTTAAACAACATGTTAAGGATTGAGATAAAATTTGTTAAAAAACCCATTTTCGTAACAATGTTTTTGTATGGTATTTTCGTCAGATTTCTTTAATGAATCCTCAAAATGATTACAATATGAAGATTGTTTAACAGTTAAAAATAAATTAAATTAACAATGTAATTAAACCAGGTAAAATACGTATAGGAAACTCCGTTCCAATCGGATGTGTAGGCTACAGTCGTTGCAAAATAGTTCTGAAATTGTGGAGTTGCACCAGCTGGAATGCTGGGAACCCCTCGGCCTCAGATTAAATAATGAGAAAGCTGCGTGAGTCTGTCTGCCGATAGATATTTTGTATCGGAACGTACACCAAACAGTTCTTATGATCATCAACAAATCACTAAAATATCAGTAAAATGTAGGCCTAAACATTTCTCTGCTGAAGGGACATAACTTTTTTTTAATCCTTTATAAAGTAAAATTGATTTCTCAACCCTTCAATATAAAGTTCTAGCACATAAAATATATTGCCAAACAACATCAAGCAATAAATATTATTATTAAAATATAACTTTGAAATTCTAATTTGGAAAATACCAATGCCGTCCACACCAAATTCAGCATAGTGCATAGTAAGACCTTCAAAGGATATTTCCACTAATAAATTCCAATTTGTATTTCCATTAACTAGATAAAGTTTTGAGCTTATTTTCAAAATTCGCAAATTACTATTACGAATCATATAATATATGAGGTATATTATACCTCTCAACGAACAATCATAAATACAGCCCCCAAAGTGGCTCAAAATCATCTCCTAGAATCTTTAAATGATTAAAATTATTCATGATTACAGGCCATAAGTAAGGGCCACATGGATTTTATGCACTTCTTCATTACAAGGACACGTACAGTAAATAGGAGAATCTAAACATAAATTATCATAAGCTTATTATTATTAACATAAGTACGACAAGGATAACCCAAAGAATACTGATGACTAGGAAATACCTCACAAAAAAAGTAAAAATACAGTCCATAGACGTTTTATGTCGTTTATAAAAAGGTTGACACAATAATGATTTTTTAAAAACATAAATGCAGTAGGATGATCTGACGTGCTTTTTTCAGACGTTATCAAATAATATCAATCCATTGAAAACACTTTCATATTTAAGTTTGTTATTTTCTAATTCCAACATTGTAATTCCAACTGTGTCATTATTAACGTAGTAGCGGAATATAAAGAGGCACCCAAAAGTTTTACAGTATTGATATTAGAGGCTACATATTTTATCATCCATAAATGTAGGCTACTTTTTACTTTCTCCCTCTATACCATAGTATATGGAGAAAGTATTGTTTTCGTCAAAATTTTCGAATTTGAGTTGTTGGTGGATTTATCCATTTTAGTTCCCCCTGAGCCCAAAAAAGTGGTTTTCGGAGTGATGTCTGTCTGTGTGTGTGTGTGTGTGTCAGGATGTAAACAGAGCTAGAGAATGCCCTAATGGTCCGATTTTAATTAAATTTGGTACATAGGTCCAAATCCACGATAATTCCAGGCGTTTTTTTCATTTTTTTGAATTTTTGATTTTTAAGGGTATTTTACCCCCAAAAACCCTCAAAAATCATCAAAAATCAAAATTTCTCAAAAACGGCTCTAACGATTTTGATTAAAATTTTGTGGTTTATTGAGCTTAAAATGGTGAATAAAATGACACCACCCGCATCTCCGGGAAAACTCGCGTTCAAAAGTTATGGAGTAAAAAGTGTTTCAAAAATCAATTTTTTGGATGTTCAAAATAGCTGTTGTCTCGAAATAAATTTTACTTATCACCATTAAATCAAGCTCAAAAAACTAAATAATCCAGTATTTTAAATTATTGCTTTACGTCAAGTGGTTGCGGAGAAAATTAAATTTTTCGTTTAGCGGTAAACGCAGTACGTTGTTAAAAGTTACAGACGTGCGTAGGGTCAAACGAGCGCTGCTCAGCTGGTAGCTATCCGACTGAGTCATCAAGACATTAATGTTTGAAGCTTTTAACACCTTTTTTATAATGTTGGGAGAAAGTATGTGTCAGTTAACTGATACCGTTTATTACATTTAAGTACTCACAATGACACTTAAGTGTGGGGATTGAAGCTATATTTAAAGTCCCATAATTGCACTATACCTTTGACTTGATCATATAGTAATAAGAAATTTTATTCATGTAGCCTAATTTAAAATGATTTCGGTATTGTTACCAACCAAAAGAAAATTTAGCAATCCAGATACATTCATCACTAATTCTCCAACTTCCCTACTAGCTAGATTACTGAAATTAGTTATACTCATTCTTTAGGCTTAAAATAGGAAAATCTGACTATTTTTTTATATTAATATTCACAAAGGGCTAGTGTACATAGTCAATGGGGCTACGCCCTAGATGTCCTCAAAGTTACCATTTATAGAAGCAATATTTTAGTATTCTAACATATGATTACCGGTACTTAAAGGATCATTAATTTTATAAACAGCTGTTCTCATTTAAATTATTGAGGGAAGATTGGTAGCAAAAAAAACTAGACGACATTATAGACATGCGGCGAGTGAGCGTAGCGAACGAGCTAAACCTGACGGGAAGTGAGCGCAGCGAACTAACCCTGATGGGGAGTGAGCACAACTAACAAACTCACCGAAGGGCAAAAAATTTCTCAAGTTGGCATTGCGAAGAATGCCGGGTAAGCTAGTTTCACCATAAACGCTATAAGGCTTGTTAAGCCTTTTTTGAAAACATATGGTTATTTTATAAAAAATCAATATAGGATATTATGCTTTCAAATTCGAAATTATAATTGAATGTTGCTTATTATTAACGTTTGCTAATGTAAACCACATAAACTTCACTGATTTGTTTATTTGTTTACTCTACACAAAACCACACCCTCGTCAAAATATAAAATTAACTACTTCCCACATTTCACAGAACACTTTTTTATGATTCTCCTCAACTAAGCTGTTAACACCATGAGTCATTCACGATTCGGAGATTCCTGCAATAACTCACCAGCGCGCGAGGGGAGGAGTGAGCGAAGCGAAGGTTAGGGTACTGTATCGCGAACGCACGGCGCGACGCGACTGTCGTGTCCCGTGTGTCCTGTGTCCTGTGTCCGAGGCGTCCGTGTGGCTGGCGTACGCCTCACAAGGACATCCCCGCGGCACTTGCTATACAAATCCTGTCACTGAATGACAAGTGGCAGCCAATGCTGGCTGAAAGCTTCACAAGGAATTGCATCTTTCATTGTTGATTGGGTTGCAACTTAATATAACTTCTTTTTGTTGTCCTCTTAACTTACGCAAATGTTTATTCATTACAGTGTAGGCCTACTTATTCTTGACAATTTTTACTGTGCAGAATTAAACCTAACAACAGATTTTTTTTACTTTTACTGATAATAATAAAGATATCAATAAATTTCATATAGAGAAATACAATCCAACTTATAGTTCATGCGATACTTTAAAAGGTTAATTGATTTGATTTCATTTCTTGAAACGCCGACCGACGCACCGACATCAGGGCCGGATTTAGGAGTTTGCCGCCTATAGGTTATATCCATTTTCTGCTGCGCCCGGCCCTCCCCCACTTAGGGACAGACTGGGTATACATCGTTTTTATTGCCACTCATAGGAGCATATTCAACTAAAAATACGCACCAAATTATGTTGGTGTCTCATATCAAAATATCAAATACTTTTATTTAATTTGATTTGAAGCTAATTGAGTTAAATTTCAACAATTAATAAATTTATGTAAGCCTATGCAATTTCTCTGCAAGTAAACGCAAACCTTATGAGAAAATAAATAATATGACCCTAATCGTAGCAAATACAATTCACCACTTGAGAAAGTTAAAGAAATTACAATAGAGCGGTGCCGCCATAACGACTTATGTCTTTAAATAAAACTTCAAAATAAATTAACACCCCATAATGTTGCTTACTCAATATTTTCATCCTAGAGCCACCCCTGTCATCACCGATTGACACAATTTTTACAAAAAAAAATAAATAAATAAATAAAAAAAAAAAATAACCAAGAAGTTTCAAGTTTGAAATGTTTCTTGTGACAGCGTCACAGTCTAACATCATAGATTAAACCTAGCTATGTAGAAAGTCTCAGATAGAAGAAGCCAGTGGTCTCTGGTGTGTAAACCCATAACTACTATTTTTTACCGTTGATTATAATGTTGGCGGAAGTTTGGTTGTTTGGGGGAACAGCTACGCCTAACAAGTAATTAATTTTTTCCATTCATAACAAGAATACTTTTTTATGGGGGAAGTATTTTGGAATCAAAACCATACTTTACCATCAATACGTTTGCTCTATTTTGTGGCCAATCCATTCGTAAGTTCATTAAAATGTAGTAAAAAGAGAATAACTAGTTTGAGAATCCTAAACACTGTGAGCGCTAGTGTAGTTCCCTCTTCTGGGCCCATACAAACTGTGAGTCTCATCATTATTACGATTACCCTACATGAAAAATGTGCTGCAAAATTATGTGGAGTAAATTCGTATGAAAAGAATAGCAAATTTACACTTTCTCAAATGAATATATTTCATATCAGAAAGATGGGCCTAACGAAATTTATGTTATTAGGCCTAAATTAGTAGAATGTTTTCAATTTTTTGTAAATTGACAAAGTGCCGCCCTTAAAATTTTGTCGCTGTAGCCTCGAGCCTTTTCAGCTTATCTAGAAATACGGCCCTGACTGACATGTAGCCTACGTATTTTAAGGCCCCCTTTACATCTCGTCGTGCGACGCGTGTAGGGCGCTCGTTCGGCGATCCCCCGCCGTGCGTCGCGGTGTCTCTTGAAACGCTGCTGTATAAAAGCACAGAAAAGTGAAACGATATCGTTTCCTTTTTCTGTGATTAAAAGATACCTTGGATGATGCGCGCTGGGCAACCGGCGTCAGGCGCATAGTGCGATGTATTAATGTATTTATTTTACGTGCGTCTTTCGACGCGCGTAAAGGGCCTAAAAGGGGCCTAATGAAGGGCGAGTGTGATGGAACAGATGAGGCGTATATTTTTTTATTTGTTATTGACAAATATTAATTGATAACAATATTAATAAAATAAAATGTTATGAGCAAGCCTAATGAATTATTGAACCAGTCAAAGAATCGTAAGGAACTCCAACAATACAATGTATTGACAATCCTAATAATACTTATAAGTTGGATTGTAGTTCTCTATATACAATTTATAGATATATCTTCATTCTTACCAGTACGATAATTTGATTAACGTATATTCTGATCTTTATAACCTAGGAGGGCCGCAAAAAGTTTAGGGTGCGGCCAAGCAACTTAGTGTTTACAAGAGTCTGCAGTACCTGCGCCATCTTGGATGTTTAGTCCCATAAGAGCAATGTTAAATTACTGTTAATTATAGGTGTCTTTGAAACACTTTATGAAACTTGAATATGTTCATCATAATGGGGATTTACCTGACATTTACCTGGGGATTAAAAGGCGATTTACCTGACACAGATAAATTTTCAATGAACCTACGCTTTAAGGATGGTTTAAAAATGGTATTAATATATACTTATATTTTATTCATTATTCAAGTGGATAATTTTTTAATTAATTTTCTATCACGTCAAACAAAAAGTTTAAAATTACATCACGTTTGAAATTTGGAGACAAAAAACAAACTCACAGTAATTTTTTAAATTTAACATTGTTCTTATGGGACAAACTACTGGGAGGTACTTCAGACTCTTAAGCAGTACAATTGAACTATTGGTATGCCTAACAGAACCTAACGGAAATATTTCTATATTTTTTTCTTACCAAAACCAAAGTAACAAAGGGAAATATTAAGGTAATAATAAAAAGGTCAGTTGCACTAAATGTGACCTATACCTTAGTGCCGAGATATGTGAACGGGCACCCTAAGCCAGTCTCATGTCTTATCTGTCGTCAAAACAATAGAAATATTTGGCATTGACTTGTTCACAGTTTCATTGGACTTGAACTGGACACAGGCGTATTATCTAGGGTGTAGCAAGTACTGTCAATGTATACAGAACCGAATAAGTAGGGACATCTCATGTCAAAAAGTTTTTTTTGCCCTTGGAATACCAGAGAGGAAAATAAAGCGCTGATGCTAGGATTACTTCTACTTACTGTCACAGGAAGCGCTCTTTCTACCTCTTAAATGTCAATATTTGTTTACGGAAAAATCAAAACAATAAACAAACTTCTGTAAAATTATTCTAGTCATCTGTTTCCATTCAGCCAATCAGCATAATCCTTACCATCTTGGTGGTGCTATCTGCGTTTCATTGGTATACGGCGTTCTCACTTCCCCATAAGGATGTCCCTACTTAAATTCAGTTCTGTATACATTGGTATTGTATAGCCGCACGAGACCAGTGGCAAACCAGTCCAATGGCAAGGTTAACTAGTCCGCATTCTGTGGTACACGTTTGTGAATCCGATTTAACTAACGGAAAATTTTTGTTTTGAAATAAATGCTTTGTATATTGAGTTTAAAAAAATCTTTTAAAAATTCACCAGGTACCTTTGAAGAGAATTAATAATTTATAAACTAAAATCAATCAAACTAATAAATCAATTTTATTTTTATATTACTATCTCTTTAGTTTTTTAAAAGAATTTTTGTAGTTTTTTAGACCAAAACAACTTAAATCCATCCTATAAAAATATTATTTTAGCGAATTTTCCTATAGGGAATACACTGTTATGGTAGTAACCATGGTAAGACCTAAGCCTGGGACCATGTTACTTTTTTGTATAATTCGGTAAATAGAGGATAATGATGACAGTTTTCTAGAAAATTAATATTTTAAGTTTCTTTAGCTGCGAAATTCCAATTTTCAGTACATAAAGATCATAGGCCTATTTATTCTGGTGGCCACACTAATGACCCCTCAAACCTCACCAAGGCCATGGTAGAATCGTTTTTAAACACAATGTGACCTGCTACCCACATGACATGATGGGCGGGGGGGAGGGGGGGACCTATTGTTTTCACCCTCCTCTACCTATTGTAACTGCACAATTGAACCTCATGAGGAATTGCTACTGAATAATGATTAGTTTGGCAACAATGTGGGCGAAAGTGACACCCAATGTCACAGCTGACTTGACTGCTGATGCGCTAATTCTGATTTGGAACCAGCTTACTGAATGAAGTCATCAGCCTTGGTTTAGAAAGAGTGTTTCACAGGATTTCAGACCCTTCGCGGGGTTAAAAAGGGATGTGGGATGAAACGGGATGTTTTGACCGTCTTGAAAAGGACAAAAAATTTAACTTTTTATAATTGCTCTGTTTATTTTTTAGATAAAAAAATTAAACACAAATAACGTTAAACAATAATAAATATAAAATTAGTTAAGTGTGTCAAAAGAATTATTTATGTATGTAAACTGTAGGTGATAAAAAATTAAGGGTTAAAAATCTAAAAAACTTTTTTTATGACAGAGGTTATGACAAATCTACACATATAAAAGGGAAAACTCTCACTCACTAACTGACTCTTTATTCATCACTGCACTAATTCTCCAACTTCCCCACTAGCTAGAGTGCTGAAATTTGGTATACTCATTCTTTAGGCTTAAAATATAAAAGTCTGACAATTATCATATTAATAACCAAGGGCTACGGCACAGACGTCCTCAAAGTTACCATGTTATTTTTATGGAAGCAACGTTTTAGCGAATTTCCCATAGGGAATAAGCTATTACCGTAGGTCTCATGGTAAGACCTAAGCCCGGGACCATGTTACTTTTTCGTTTTAAGGTGCCCAGAGACCAAAAATAATAGTCATTAAAATTTTTATATATATATATATATATATATGTATATATATATATATATATATATATATGTATATATATATATGTATATATATATATGTATATATATATATATGTATATATATATATATGTGTCCCTAGACACGATAACTCTCGTAAAAATGGTCCGATCGACACCAAATTTGGTAGAGATGTGTAATCCTACGTTTATTCGGATGAGTTCGAAAACCAGACATATCGACCTACCGGAAGGGGTAGTTTTGGGGGGTTTTGTACCCCAAAAATGGGTTTTTTGCATTTTTCATATGTAAATTTAAAAAATTTTAAATTTTTATTTTGACCATTGGATTTAGCTCAAAAAAACACACAATTTAGTATTTTGAAGCTTTGCTCTATCTCCATTGGTTACCGAGATATTACAAAGTCTAAAGACAGTACATTGTCTTTTGGGGCTCCAATGTTAATCTTATGGAGAATAAGGATGTGTTAATATTTCACTTATTAACCAATATTTTTGGATGAAACTTGGTATTTAGCTTCATTTGGTTGAGATGCATCCATTTAAGGTAAAAAATCTTGGGTTTTGTACTTATCATGGCAGCAAACCTGCATACTCTTTTCCCATGTTAATCATATGGAGAATAGGCAAACTCTTTTATTTATGGACAGATAATTAATGAAACTTACTATATGGCTTTATATGGTCGAAATAAATTTTTTCTATGCTAAAAACTTACTTTTAGTGTCCCCCATGGCAGCATACCTGCATACTCATTCCCTGTATTTATCTTAAGGAGAATAGACATTCATTTCCCTATTTATGAGCATGTGATGAAATTTTGTTTATAAGTTTAGCTGTCAAAATTAATATTACTAATTTGGAAATTCGCTGAGTACGCAGGTCTGCTGCGACGGGGGGTATTTGTATTCTAACATATGATTACTTAAAGGATCATTAATTTTATAAACATCTGTTCTCATTTAAATTATTGAGGGTAGATTGGTAATAAAAAACTAGACAATATTATAGACTTGTGGCGAGTATATATATATATATATATATATATATATATATATATATATATATATATATATATATATATATATATATATATATATATATTAAATGGTAAACCTTTATTGATGCGTGTACTATGGGTAAACCTTTATTGATGCAGTTGCAATAAGGGTCTTTGCATTGAATTAGTGTAAGTTGGTCATTATTTACCCACGATCTTATTGCTTCATTTTTCAAGGCCTGCCAACCTCTGTAAAAATACACTGATACCGTATTCTTTCTTAGAAAAACCTTTATTGATGCGTGTATCTTTATGAAATTCTTTGCTCGCAAATTAACATATTCGACCAGATTTTGACTTTATTAAATTATTATGAGGAAGAGGCCTTACAGCTGTGTCGTTCTATAAATCTCCCCTTATTGATGCAGCAGCAAAAAAGGGTATTCACTCTTTTTGAAGAAACTCAAATTTTGATTATTTATATTGATTTCATCTTGAACCTCTTCATATTGACTTCCTCGCTTTACAATTTAAACTCTACTGACCTAAACGCAAATAAACTTCATCATATAAACAGGTGGATTTATTATAGTTGCCATAACTATACACTTCAATAATAATTCAATAATATGGTACACTTCTAATTATTACACATCCAGTTATATAAGGAACGGAAACGAATAGTAACATTTGATATAAGACTTTATTCATATGATTAAATAATAAAAAAGAAATATAAAACATTCAAAACTTTTTTACTTTAACCTTAAGTAGTTCATCACGACTGTCAAAAAAATTTTATCGTTGTTCATCGTGCGGCAAAGCAGTTGTCATTTTGTGAAGGCCAGAAGGCCCACACATTTAATCTGCTAAATATGTGTCCAGCAGATGTCTGATGCTTCTTCTTTACGTATTTTACTACATTTTGTTTAACCCAAAACCTTTTCAACATTTTCAGTGTCATAATGGCATAATGGCCTCTGGATCACTAACTTTCTAAAATAAAAGGTTTAAGTTACCTGTTTCCGTCAGTGATCCTATTTTGTAATGTAAAACTACAGTCATTTCGTATTCAAAGAAATATCATCAGGTAAATCCTTTAAAACGTTATTACATCTTGCAGATTTCTTCAAATATTAAACACATAAAAACACTAACACAAAACACGCGACACGGAACATTAAAAAAAACAACTTTGGCCAAAGTATCTGACACGAGGCTGCGCCAAATCTTGATACGTCCTATTAAGGTATGATAGGTCTCATGACCTATCATAGCACCGCCTCGCGTCCAATGCTTTTTGCCAAGGTTTTTTTTGTTATTTATCTATTTAAATGTTCCATTTCGAGTGTTTTGGTTTGGTGTTATTTATTCTTTTAATATTTGACGAAATCTGCAGGATGGAATGACGTTTTAAAGGATTGCCCTGATGATATTTCTTCGAAAACGAAACGACTGTAGTTTTACATGAGAAAAAAGATTACTGACGGAAAATGCTAACTTAAACCTTTTATTTTCAGTGTAGTCCCCAGTTTCACGGTCCACGAAATTGTGTTAATGAGTGAAACCACAACAAAGAATTCTTTAGTTTCGTAGCCTTATCAGCAATCATAAATAATAGTAGAGCCGTTTTCGACAAATAAAAAAGAAATATAAAAAATATTTCTTTTAGCCCTTCAACAGGGAAATCTTACCTGTTACCTCCTCCTGTTACCTCCTATGTCTGTCCCGTAGACCACGAAGGCATGGGACCCGTCCTTAATTTAATTTCCTTGTAGTGGCTAAAACTTGGCCGTCAACTCCTGACGCTGTCCAATCAGGTTATGGTAAGGTTGGGGAGTGGGTATAGTAGTAATGTGCGGGAGAAAAATCAGGATTATTGAAAAGGTGGTAGATCATAGTAGCACTTATCGATGAGGTACTGCCTGAGTTTCTTCTTAAAACTGTTCAAATTTTCAATACTCTTAATTGTTGACGGTAATTGAGAAAAATATTTAACACCAAGATAACTGGGTTTTGTTTCAAAAAGTTTTAAGTTATGCTGAACAGATGGATTGACATTACGGTTTCTAGTGAAGTAAGAATGACTATGAGCCTCTATCAAATTATTTTCTTTTACATAATTGATAACTTCAAAAAGATAAAGTGAAGGGAGTGTCATGATCTGGAGCTCTTTAAATTTCTCTTTGCAAGAGTCCATAGGCCGTAGCCTACAGATAGCTCTGATCGCTTTCTTTTGAATGACAAATATCCTGTTCAAATTGATTTTACTCGAAGAACCCCAAAGCACCACCGAATATCGCAAGTAGCTTTCTATGAGACTAAAATAAATTAACTTGCAAAGGGAGATATTATTGAAAACTGCCAGACTCCTAATGACAAAAACATTTGAAGTCAAAGTTGAAGCTAATTTGTCGATGTGATCCGACCACCGGAGACCATCGTCCAATCTCACTCCCAGGTAATCCACAAAAGGAGAACTTTCAAGTATTTCATCTTCAAGCATAACTAGTGGTGGATGCAAGCCAGCCCTTTCGAGTCTTCTTTTCTTCTGGCAAGTAGAAACAAACATGAAATTGGTTTTCTTTGGGTTGATGTTTAAGTTTATCCTTGAAAAATACTGAGAGAGAGCTCCAAGCCGACCAAACGTTTCTATTTCTAATTGTGAGACATTGCTGTTTTTAGTGAAAAGCGAAGTGTCGTCTGCAAAAATAGTTAAAGATTCTTGAGGGAAGAAATTAGAAATGTCGTTAATGTAAATAATGAAAAGCACAGGGCCTAAAATTGAACCTTGCGGAACTCCAAAAGTATTATTTGCAATATGAGAGAAAAACTGTTTTTTAAGTCCAGAATTGAAAGTAAAGTTTACTGTAGTTTGCTGTCGCCTGTCATTCAAATAGGACGTCAGCCAACCAAGGGCTCTCTCCTTTATTCCAAGTAATTTGAGTTTCTTCAAGAGAATTTCATGATCAACGCAGTCGAATGCCCTAGAGAGGTCGATAAAGCAGCCGACTGCAGTACCGCCCCTCTCCAAGGCATCGACGCACTTACTCACGAAATCAATAAGGGCTAGCTTGGTGGATCTCCTTTTTCTATACCCAAATTGCTTAGAGAAGAGAAGATTATGATCATTTAAATATTGCATTAATCTGTTGCAAACTGCTTTTTCTAAAATCTTACTCACTGTTGACAGAAAATAACTCCTGTCTTTCCTGCAAGGCCTAATTACACCCTACTATTATGGTTAACACTACCCACACCGTCTTTTCGTTCGGTAAACCGTCTTCTTTGTTTATTGAAACAATAACGTGTTCGCCTCCAAACTTAGTTTCATATTTTATTTAACTGAGAAAACTTATTTTTTTCATTTAGCTGCTTTAGTCCACTGTGATGTAGGATCTAATTTCTAAAGCTTCCTTTTAAAACATTATAACACATATATATTAAATTGTTTTGCTAAAAAATAATAAATAAAATAAACACACGTTTAAAAATAAAAGTCGGCTACATTCAATCTAAATAGACTTACGAGCACCTATTTTTATGGAATGACAAAGCACTGTCAAAACTGTGTAGGTATCCTTTTCAACAAATAAACGCATTTTCTGACCGCTATCACATAGTTTTTTTGGCAGGAATTAGTCCTTTCGATGGAAAGAACGAAAAGGCATCCTGCTCCGTTTTGAAAAAATCTCATACTATCAACTCATTCAAGTTCATTGTTACCTGATGTTATGTGTTATGATGACACGATAGAACAATGAGGTGGGGCGGGGTAGGCCTACTTGAGGGAGAGAAATGAAGCGACCAGACATGCAGCAAAAGATAAACTTGATAAGATAAGCGGTCCGTGCCGCGTCCTCACTGCCATCTTGGTCTACCGGAGTACCACTTATACATTCTAAATGCGTGATTGGTGGCAAGAGACGAAAATCCTATTTATTTATTGAATATATATCTATACTTAATGCGCTATGGCATATTTTTAATTAGGACTCCTCCAACAATTGTGTATCGATTTTAAAGCTTTTTGTCAAATTGGATAGGGCGTGGTTCGTAGTTATTTCAGCATAAAAATTATGAGAATCGGAGTCAAAATAGAGTTAAATATCGAGTTAAATATCCATTGAAATTTGATATTTAATCTTTAGAATGACATTGGGATTGAGTTCAGAATTAAATTGCAAATTGAAAGAGAATAATGCGGGGCATCGTGCTACACTGGTACCCGTAATAACTATTTCAAAACTTGCTAAATCTTATCTTATAAGAAGGAATATTAGTGTATGTTTACAGAGGTTGGCAGGCCTTAAAATTTTGAAAAGTATTTGAGAATAGTAATTGTTTTAAAATTAACTATTTTTATTTTATTTTACACACCCCAAATGGACTTAAACTTTTTTTATTCTCAGGTGTAAAAAATACTTATTTCTACCTCCTCATATGGGTTATATCATTATAATAACATCTCTAATGCTTCGGTAGCAATAAAAGTAGATTTTAATCGCCCAATCGGTTATGTTTTTCTTGCATTGTTTATCTTTTGTTTAGGCTACTCTAGTTTGCGTTATCCCTGAACACTATCAATGAGTGCCTCAGCTATTTATTTATTTTTCCCACTGGTGTTATCAGGATACTATATCGCCGAGCCAAAGATGAGTCGGTGCGATGCTATTCTATTACGAGATGGCACATGGGAACCTCTTTTAGTGTTTTATACCTCAATTCGCTATGTCTCGAAGTAGAAAATATATTTTTGGCTAGTGTCAAAGGTAATAAGGGTGAATGAGAGTAACGAGCATGAGACTTATCTAATTCGACCTTATACACCGTCATTTACGCTTGGTGATAATATGGCTGAAATTTGTAATGAGGTTAGAATGTTTGAGTTAAAATGAAATAATAGGCCACGTTTCCCACCAGTCTGAAAGTGGGCTTTGCCATCCTAAGATCGTATTTTATGGCAAAGGCTAAGTCGTTGTTATATAGACAATTATTGATGGCTACAAATCATTTTGAGCTGAAGAGCGAATGCTATTTCAACTAAACTGCACTAATATATAAACACTCATAAATGAATTAGATATTTGTTTATAATTACTTTTTCAGTATAAAAAGTAACTGAAGATCCCATTTTAGCCTGCTGGGGCATTAGTGCGATTCAAAATGCTAATGATTTTAAAATGTCAATGATTTAAAATGTTTGCATTAAATATGTTACTGTCCTTCAGCTTTAATTTAAAATTTTAATTCTCTTATATTGAAGCCCAAAACTGAAAAAAATGTATGAAAGCTACACGAATAGTAATGGTTTAGTAAATATTATTTATGTCGCTAAGGTAATTGTACAAATTTGATGATGTTTAAAAAAAATTGTATTATATATAACTTTTCTACCAACATTGTATGTTATAATGACAATAAAATAGTTTTGATTTTATTCGAATTATGAGGGTTTTTGTTTATGGTACATGGTTTCAAAGGACAAAATATTCAAAGTTATGAATAACTTAGAAACGTGGAACATATTATGTGTTGTTTGAATGCATTAAAACTATAAAAATTTGATCAGTTCTCCAGATCAAATGCAATTTTGCAATAAAAACTGGACAACGATTTGGTGATACCTGTTTATTTATTTATTTATTTATTTATTTATTTTTTTGTATGCTGATTTCAAGTAAATTATAATAAAAAACATCTAAGTGTAGCCTATCTTTTTAAGGTGTATAAAATAGCAAGGTCAACAGCTTTGATACCGTTACCTTTTCGTATGGAATTGACACTGTATGAGTGTTAAAAATGTACATTTTGATGTCAATAATAATTTTTAATTAATAAATGATTTTAAAATATCATCAGCTTCATATTTATTGCCGATTTCATGAAGAATCCATACAAGTATTTAGATTTTTAATATGAGAAAATTAAGGTTTTACAATTATAATACAAATATTTAAAAAAAAATAATAAAAAAAATAATAAAAATACGTGAACAATTGGTCATCAACATATAAGTTAGTCTCGATCAGCAATCAGAACAATAAACTACATTATTATGTTGAACTCCCATGATATCTGACGGAGTGTTAGTGCTAGATCAAAATAACTTAAGTGTCTGCGGTAAGCGTTTATTAAAAAAAGGAAAAAACAAGAAAATACAGTAAGCGTATAGGTTCACTGTCTTGCTTTGTTGAGAGGAATTTTGAAAACGATAATATCCTGAGTTATAATTGCAATGGCATCAGTCATTTGTTTGGAAAGAAGGCATTTTTGTACGGGTTACATTTTCATAAATAGTGCCGCTTTAATTTAAAGAATATTCGTGCACTTTTCTATGAAATGAAAAAAAAAACATCATGTGGGAATTGCGTATAAGAAAGTGTTCATTTCTGTGTGTGTCATGAGTTCTGTCCAAAAAGTATTATTTAAAAGTTTTGTTTCAAGCAATGTTGTAAGTCCTGCGTTCTATTTTGATAATGGTTGCAATGGAACAATCACTTCTATAGTGCTCGTGGACCCTCATATTTAGCTAATAAAATAATCAAAATCCGAAAATGTACCGACCAATAAAATGCAAGTTGACCTGTAAAAGTAAAGACATGGATTTCATTTTTGGTTTACCACTTTCCCTTCCCCCAAACACATTCTTTGACTTTCTCCTAAATGGAGTTTAAGATTGGTATTTGGGTTTGTTTCTGTAAATAATTTCCAAAAGGATTAGCAAAAAAACGATAACTATTCTTGGGTATAAAATAAGGATTGTTTAATTCATCAAGACGTTAAAAACTCTCAGATTACTCTGTAAAATCGTTAGTAATACTCGGTTTTTAACAAAAAATTTTAATGTGCAAAGCAAATGCCCAAACTTTTGATTATTTATACATTTAATTTAACCTGATGAATAGATTTTGTATCTGGAAGGAACAGCCAATAAATTTAATATATTATCTATTACCAGTTGCTTGTTACCTGTTATATATTACGAGAAATATCAGAAACGTACTTAGAAAATGAGAGGCCTGGTGCAAAACATTTTTGTTATGCCTTTTTAACAATGATTAGCGTGGGTTGGCGGATATGAAATACCCGCCATTAAAAAAAGGGGGATTCGGGGGTTTTCTCGTGGAAATTTGTTAAAAATTATATTTGCAAATTCGAACTTTTAAGAACTTTGATAAAGAAAAAGTTTAATCTCATTCACTCTGAAAAGGGGAGTTTAAGAGTAAAATTACTATTTCGGGTTGGTATAATTTCAATTTCTTAATATTCCGTTTTTCATTTTCTTTTTTGGAGTCTGATGGAAAAACTGAAAGATTAATAAAATTACCTAGAAGAATAACAACTAAGTTTTTTCTTGAAGTTACTACTTTATTGACCCAATAATGTAAAATAGAGGATATTTTGTCTGACGGGAAATAAATTAATTACAAATTTTAAAAAGAGTTTTTCTTAGTCGTTTTTATATGGACTAGTGCAATTGTTGCTCAAAATCCAGGAATTTAATTTAGACTATCTCATTCATTGATATAAATTATGTATGGTTTTAAATCAATTACCCCCAACCAAATCAATATTGTGATTATAAGTAACCACCCAAAATACACCTATGTTTAACTAGCTGTTTAAAGTACATTAAAAGATGTTAAAAATGCTGAATCACAATGTTATTCTAATGGAAATTTTAAAATTTTAGTTCCGAATAGTGATTTTATTTTAAATATGATTCTCATCAATTTTTTGTGGAAAGGCCTACAGACGCCCTATCCAACAACCACAAAACTTAAAAATCGGTTTAATATTGTAGGAGGAGTTCCATTTTCACAAAAGCCGTAGCTAGTATATTAAATAAGTAGTACCTCGGGGCTGAGTATTTCCTCGGTAAACTCAAACAGTATTATTCTCCATCGTAATATCAGTGACAGACAGTGCGCTAAAATACCCAGGGCAAAAAAGCTTATTTCTTGTTAAGACGAGCTCGTTCGCTCACATGCCCTTGATGACCTTGATCACTTTCGCTCACTCGCCTTTCGGTCTGTTTCAATGTAGGCCTACGGGTGCTGCACACTGATGTTTATTTGTTGTAATACATGTTGAATCTGTATCACGTGGATTTTAATTTTTAGTTAACAGCTGTTTTCATAATTCTTACAAATGCTTTTGGTTTGAAATTCAAGTGCAATAATTGTAAAAATTGATTAAGTGTTTAAAATTTACATGACCTTTATTTATCTAAATATTTATAATCAGCATTATCAAGTAAGATTAAAAAATGATAAATAATTTGTATTACAGTAGTACCACTTCATAATATAGTACCGGGGAGCCGAGCTTCACTCTATAAATATGTTTTAAGATGTTACTAAATGTTTATAGTGGCATTGAAGCTATTTATGTGAGGGTGAGACGTCAGAGCACGCCAGTCTTCCCTTTTAAATAAGTCGTTTTTTTTTTTTTGTTTTTTTTTTTACTTGATCCTTCTTGGGAATATCGGGGTGGAAGACGTATTTAGACTGTAAACAAAGAATTTAAACTTGTGATAGACGTTCTTTAGTTGCAATTTTCCTAAAATATTATTTTTAATCTCTATCTATAAAAATTAAAGTATGTATCTTTTCTTGTCTTGAATAGGCGCAAAGACTACTGAACCGATTGACCTGAAATTTTGTAAAACTATCCTTGATTATGTATGAAGAAGATTAAGATATGCCTATTCCTGTTATTCATAAGATTCTGTACTTTGCCCTAGTGGCCTTGCAGATGTATTGTACGTCGAAATTTAAGGGTGTATACAACAGAATTATCAAACGTGTAACTGGCAACCTTTAAGTACTTTGTGTTTAAATTGCTTTAATTCAATTTAATAATTAAAATAAACAGCTATTACAAATTTATTCTTCTTGGCATTGGATTATTTTGCTAAAAAAATTTATATCCAGTCTAACGTGTAAACACTATACAAAACGTAGTTTATTAAATTGTGACACAAGTCGTTTAAGCATTCCCATAAGTCAAAATAACTACAACCTTATATTTTATTGAAAGCTCTTGACAATATCATCCCAAACTACTTAGGGCTCCGACCCAGACATCTTCAAAATTACCATGTTATTCATATGGGAGTAACATTTTAGTGATGAACACATGAAAACGTTTAAGAACATTTATTTAACAAACATCTGTTCTCAATTAAAATGTTGAGGGAATTAGTAAATATCGGATATTATAGACTTGAGGCTAGTGAGCGAAGCAAAAGAGCTCACCTGAAGGGCATAAAATTTCTCGGGTTGGCATTGCAATTTGAGTACCGTTGCAAAGCATGGGTAAGTCAGCTAGTAATATCTATCAATTTAAAGTACAAACTACCTCCATTGTTCAAACACCAATGTATACCAATGTATGGGCTTATACAGAACCGAATAAGTATAGGGACATATCCCAACGAAGTTGAAATAGATATACAGTGGAGTGCTACTATGATAGGCAATTTTAACGGCTGTTGATTGGTGCCATTTTACCAACGATTCCAAACATTTCTTTGGTAACCAGGCTTTGGTTTACACTTGTCCATCTGCTATTAGACATTTAACCACAATACGAAGCGTCGGTGGTAACCAATCTCAAAAGCCTCATCACAGACCACAAAGTCAAAGTAATTTTAAAACAAACAACAATTAATCATACGTTTTCAAAGTATTATCTGTGATTTTTTTAAGCTTGTTTAAACTAATCAGAATACCTAAAACGATGTTGCCCTTGCGCAAATTGCACATTTTATGATTCTGTATGAGGGAAACTCACCTAAAGTACATGTATGTTGGTTATGAAGTGACAGAGATATACTTTTGTTTACTATCTGGCTTTAAAATTCATCTGAAGTCAAGTTTAATCAGCTGTGAAATTATATTCACATTAAAGATTTTGTAATAAAAGTTGGTCAACATTTTCAAGCGCCCTCTAGAAATAAATCAAAGGCGAGGGGGGCGAAGCAAAAAACGACATGAATTTTTTTAATTACGAATCGCCCACGCGCTATATCCTAAGCTTTAAAATGACACCTCAATTTTAAAAATCGGTTCAGTAGTTCGAGAGAAAAAGGGACGTAACAGACGAAACCCTTATAGAAATAAGAAAATAGATAGGTAACCGAGGAAACGGGCGTAAAGTGTGGGTGGTTACCAAGGAAACGGCAAAAACCATTGGTAAAATGGAGTGAAAGATCAGAGCACAATAAATTAACATGTGTTTATCACTCTATCTATTTGAACCTCGTTGGGACATCACATGAAAAAAAATTGTTTGACCCTCGAAAACCATGAAGAGGAAAATAAATCGCCTACAGTTACGCCTATAGGATTATTTCTCCTTATTGTCACGGAAGCACTCTTTCTATCTCTTGAATGTCAAAATGAGCATATTTGTTTTCCAAAAATCAATACAACAATAAACTTTTGCAACATTTTTATCTTCATCTGTTTCCATTAAACCAGTCAGCATAGTTCGTAAAAAAAATTACATCTTGGTGCTATCTGTGTTTTAAAGGTGGCGTTCTTACTTTCCCATAAGAATGTCACTTCCATAATAATGAAATATACTTATTCATCGGTTCTGTATACATTTACGGTACTTACAATTTTTTTTAAATATTGCATAATCATATGATTTGCACCTATGCTTTTCTTACAGTTATTTTATACCCCAGAATTTATCGCTCAATACCGGATTTCCACAAAAGTATAATAGGTGTTGTTTCCACTCATTCTTTTGGAGATGCCCAACCACCACCACAACTAAGAAATTTTCCCGTTTCCAATACACAAACTGGCTACATAGTTAAAACACGAAACTTACATTTCAGAAAAATTTTAATAATCAGGTGATCTCTCCAATGCTTTTCTTATGGAGAAAAATGATTATTATTAACGATTTTACTCAATAATCCGAGTGTTTTGAAAGTTTTGATGAATTAAACTACTATCATTTTGTACCCAAGAATACTTAATTGCCCACCGGAACGGTTTTCCGCTTGTACTTAGCGAAATAATTTCCAACCACATACCCCACTACAAAATTTTCTCGTTTAATATAATAGGATTAACTGGCTGCAATGCAAAAACGACACATTTTTACTGGAACACGTAGTCTGCACTTTGACAGTTGAGTCAGCTGTTTTTAATATTTCTTTGTTTTGATTTAAGCCAAAATAAAATAAAAAAATAATAAAATACTCCATAGGACCAATGTTAAAATTTTGTAAAATTTCAATTAAAGTTTATAAAGAAATAAGATTTTTCCTAGCATAGAGACCTGTCATTATATTGTTTTTATTCCAGAACTAAGTTATTTGAAAAGTTTGAAGAAATTCGTTCGAGCCGTTTTTGAGATCCTTGTGCATACATACAAATAATATACCTTAATCATATTAGAGTATAGGATAGGGATAGATAATTAATAATAAAGTTCCTACAAAATATTAATGTTATTAGCACAGAGTGGTATTTTTTCAAAATTAAAAATTCAATGTGGGCATCATAAATATTGTCCACGAAAGTTCATTACAAAACTACTGATCAAATAATAAATAAGACAAAAATAAACCTAATTGTGAATATTTATTGCATCTTACTCTCGTACTAACGCTTTGTAAACATTCATATAATGTTTAGTTACTTTTTGTAAAACTATATTTATAAAGGCGTCCTATTTTGAATAGAAATACAAATCCTAAAGATCTTATTATAAAAATAGAAATTATCGTGGATACTCCATCAATATGTTACCTGGTAGAAAAATTGCTGGAGGCTATATTTATGACAAAAAACAATAATATCTACCATATGTAAAAACAAATGCCATTTTAAATTTCTTCACAATGCAAACTCTACATATTCTAGGAGTGCTATGCAGACATGTAAATTCATCAGTACTAGAGGTCCCCTAATGATCGAAATTCGACCAAAATTTCAATTGATCTGCACCCAAGAAATTTAAAAACATTTTATAATTGAAATCATCAGTTTTTCTTAGAACAGCTGTCTAATGATTCAATTCATTATCGTGGCCCTGAAGTTCGATGTGAATTATAATGTGATTCTGCTCATCTACAGGAATATACCTTTCTAACGGTATGCGCGGATTTTTCCTATAATGTACATGAGCTGAGAAAAAAGGAGAAAACGAAACTTGCTTGCCTATTAATATATAGATTTTTATTTGCCCTAGCATACTTATATACTACAATATATCTTCTAATGTTTATTTTTCAAATAACACTCAATCACGTATATTAGTATCTCCAATACAATAGGGCCTACAGGGTTGAAATTTAGCTTGAATATTCGCTTACAGGTGTTCACTAAGAAATGGTTTTGCAAAATTCCTTCAAAGTCCCGTTCCCAAAAACTTACAATTTATTTGGACTTTTAATTAGTAACTAAGGAAACAACTAATCTCCAAAACTATAGGACCTACAGGGTTAAAATTTTGAACAAACGTTTCTTTTTTGCCTATTGGTATGATCGCACATCAACTGCGCGAAAAATCCCTTCGATTTGCATCACATGTGCGAAGTCCTAAAAGGGTCTCAAAACAATGTGCATCAACTGCGCGAAACCCGAGCCATAGGTATACGGAAGTTGGTGACAGATTAATTGAAATTCTCTACTTTACAGGTAATCACAACGTCTTATATCACAAAGTGTGGTCAAACTCTTGTCTTTGGCACTAGTTTTCGTAAATATTTAATAGATTTTCTTATAACTCCACTCTCGCCTTGTTACCTTTATCGGTTATGTAAAATTTCTTCCTCCACCACCCCTGCCTCAGCGTTCAGAGATTCAATACAACTAGTGTTGAGTTTAAGCATAGCTGTAAAAATGTAAGAAGTTACTTGTTAAAATTAAGAAATATAACTTTATCTTATTAAATTTACAATATCACATTATATTTATATTTTAAAGTTATATTATGTTTATGTTTTGACGTTTTCATACTGTTCGGGTTCTTTGTCAAGGCAACGACTTAATGGACACCGGCATACATGAATAAGATTTTCTCCCCTTCAGGATGACGATTTTCCCCTCTCATTGGAAGAATTTTGCATTATATCAACATTTGACAATTTTTTGCATTAAATCAACAGTATACTTAATAGAAATCATTTGTGCTCCTTTTTGACTAGTTTTTGCATTAAATCAACAATATCTGAATTTAATCATTTGTAAGTGAATTTGTACTTAAAATCAAAGGTCTCAATCAGTAGAGCACAATGCCACAACCCCGACAATTAAATAATAGTGATTCGAAAATGGCAGCAGTCAAACTTATTAGAATACAATTAATTTTGGAATAACTTAAATTTTGAGATCAGATTTGTGGCATGAATATTACTTTTATCTTGATGTGGAGGAAAAGACACAGGCTAATGACACAGACGAAACCCTTACTGTATTAAGAAGATACATAGAGAGATAAATAAATAATGTGCATGCAGTTTTGTTTGTGGAAATGGACACTGCTGAGAAAAATGATATCTTCATATGTACTTATTTGAAATAATAACAAAGAAAATGTTGACAAAACCAAATTTTATTAATATCGAGTTGTGTCCCACCCAAAACGGAATCACATAATGACAAGCATGCTCAAGTAGGAGTTGATTTGGAAGTAGTAGCTACAGATAAAACCCTAGATAAAATTGTGTAAGCAAAGTGTTACATTGTTGATAAGGATGGGGCCGTCTCCCAAATGTCCTTGGCCGCACGCATTACAACTAACTGGATCAACCATAATGCTCGTCATAATTATAGGTTTGGTTATCCAGGAGAAAAGTGTTTCACAAAATATGTTAAATGTTATATCTTATAAAGCATTTGCTAAGAATATTGCTAAGAAAAACTCTTCAATTAAAATCTTTTAATGTCCATCAGACTTTTTGGAATGTTAAATAATGTTGTAAATGTTTACAAAATACTAGGCTTGCCATAATTTTACAGGACCTAACCGGGACACCTAGTATGAAACCCAACCACCTGCCCCCCCCCCCCTCCGGGCGTAAATGGAGAACGATACGGTGGTCTTATTTATGCAAAATTTAAGCTTGGATTTATAATATTTTGGAATAAACTTTTTGATCATACATACAATATTTTATTTTAGTCTGGAAAATTTTAAATATTTATATAGTGTACGAATGGTTAATTAATTAAATGAAAAATTAAATTAAAGCAATTGCATATTTTTTGTTAGTTTTTATTCTAAAAAGTGCTCAAAACATAGGACCAACACATTTTTGTTATAAAAAAGTTGTATAATTAATAAATTGCCTTTTTTGTCACTGAAATATTCCTGGAATAGACCTTTTTAAATAGTATGTCTATTTTTTACTAGAACACTAGACTTGTCCAGCCAACCTTTACCCCCCTCACCTCTCGGACGTAATCATTTTGACTTTAAATTCGGTTGCCTCTACAAATTGAATGGTCATGCAAATTTAATAATATCACTTTTCATTGTAAAAATTAAAAAAAGCATTCATTTTAAGAAATTGAACAAACAAAAAATGCTATTTTTTATTAATAATTTACTGTTTTCTCAACTTTTACAAAAAACCGGGACAAAAGCAAAACCGGCCGGGACACCGGGACAACAGCTAAAATCCGGGACTGTCCCGGTCAAACCGGGACGTATGGCAAGCCTACAAAATACTGCCTTTTTAGAAATCTATCACTGTAAATAAAATCTCTGTATAACCTTCTACCTGTATAACCTTGTACCCGTCACGCCTTCGCCCGCGATTGTGATTAAGTAAGTTAAAAAAAATCCTTTTGTACAAGAATTATATTGAAACTTTGAAATTGTGTTGGGTGGACTCCTAAAAGAATCTTGCAAAGCTGATTCATATTGAGCACCTGCCTATGAGCAAAGAGGAACTTCCATGCAAAATTTCAATCTTCTCGGTCCTTTAGATTTGTAGTTTATTTGAGTTGCGTTATTAAAGTTGTCCATAAGAAGACCATTATTTTTAAATTAGAAGTTCTGTGAGTTGGAGACCTAAAGGAATTGAAAAACAGTTTCTTAGTGAGCACCCATGAGCAAAGAGGATTGGACATGCAAACATTCAACCCCATAAGCCCTATAGCAATTTTGAAGGCCTATAGGGCGGAAAATGCAAAATTTCAACGATGTCAGCCCTATGCCCATATAGTTTTGTAGATTCTTTGTTTCTTCGTTGTTGTATTAAAATTGGGCATAAGAAAAACATTATATCGAAACCTAAAAGTCCTGTGGGGTGGAACCCTAAATAATTTTGCAAAAATGTTTCTTAATAACATATGAGCAAAGAAGACCGTCCACGTCAAAGTTCAATGCCTTAGACCCTAAATAGTAGTGTCAAGTCATGTGTGGCGAAGCTCGGAAGTATTTTTTTTTAAATTTTTTATTTGTAGAGTTTAAAAACTAGTTAAGTTTTATTTTCAGTTTTTTTTTATGAGCTCTTCTTGGTGGGCAATTTTAAGCATAGAGGACCTTCCATGCCAAATGTCATAATTGTAGTTCTTATTGGTTTTCAGATTAGTTGTTTCCTTGATTCGGATTTAAAATTTCCTTGAGAATAATCCTATTTATTAATACCGTATACTTTTGTAACACTGAGTATTTGAAGGGTCTCATTAATTACCAAACACATATTCATGGTTTATATCTAAAACTAGCTGACCCGGCATGCTTCGCAATGCCAACTTGAGATTTTTTGTCCTTGAGGTGAGCTCGTTCGCTGCGCTCACTCCTTGCCAGGTTCAGCTCATTTTTTTTAATTACCGTTTTTTAACAGCTTACCATGACGCTATAACAAAAGTGAATAAAAACCAACGAGCAAGGCTCGGTTAACCTGGTAGGCCCTACTATAATGTGTAAAAGCAAAATTTTAAGTGTCAGCTGTGATAAAAAAACTGTTGTTTTCATAGTTTCAATATTAAAATATGGAGTTGTCCTGTGTTCGAAATCAAGAAGTATTTCACGTTGGTTTTTACTCAATGTTTATTTTATATTGTTATTTCATGTTATTTGCTATAAAGATATGCAATACCGATATAAAAGGTGATGGAAACTCATTGTTTCAATAAGAATAATTTATTCTGCACGGCCACCAAAAATGGCAAAGGGAAATCTGTGTTTAAGTTGATTTCACAACAGATTGGGATCCGTACAAACATTTTACCTTCGGTGATGAATCATACCCAAAAGAAATTGTCAATGCAGTCCGAACAGAATTTTACTTTCTCGAAATGGCGAGTACTCTGATAATGCTAAAGTGCATTTTATTAGCTAACATTATCCAGACTGTAGGCCTATTTTTCAAGTTCATCGGGAGGTTGTAGATGACCTATGATTTCAGTTCTGGTGAAGAAATGTGTCGGTGGGTCATTTTAGTGTTTTAAATTTTCTGAAATCTTAAGAATAATCATTGAATTTTGCAAGCCCAAAACAAAAATGGAGACTAACTGGATGCATTGAAATACAATCTAAAAAATCATTGGACTAAAAAATTAAGAATGACGACTGCTTTAAATGTGCCCTGAATTTTACATTAATAAAAAATAAAATAACAGGTTGTTTTTATTTCGGACCATTTAATAGCATCCTATATATTAAATAAAGCACGGTTGAAACACTGGAGTGCTCTGATTTAAATATCAAACTAAAGGGTATGATTTTAATCAATCTATATCAAACTGATGGGTACATTTGCTGAATTGTCTTCAAATTAACTATAGGTCTTGGAGCTAGACTCCACAACCCTTAGCCCGGGGACACACGGCACGGCGAAACCGCCGTGACGGCAAAACTGCCGTACGGCGATATCGCCGTGAATGTAGAGATACGTTGGAGTAAATGGGGCAGCACACACGGCGCCGGACGGCGAAACCGCCGTCCACGGCGAGAAAAACGGACGGCGAAACCGCCGTGTATTCTCTACTCTGCCGTACGGCAGTTTCGCCGTGACTTTCATAGTAGGGCATTGCACTTATGGAGCAGGGCACACGGCACGGCGAAACTGCCGTACGGTCGCGCTATCAGCCCTACTATAGTGTTAAATAATTATTGTTAATAATTTAAAAACTTATTTAATAGCTATTAAATTATGATTATAGTTCATATCCATGTTAAGAAAATAATTTTCTAGTTTTTTTACCGGCCTTTAGGTGTTTTATACTACAATATTCTGAAAATGTATTCATAATTACGACTCTGACTCTGGTGAAGATACATTAATTCCATTTTTGTAATACAGACTCCCAACAAGACGCCTCTGTTGAGTTATCTGAAGAAGATAACTCATTTAGGCTATTGTATTGTATGGTGTGATACATTATGTTTTATACATTTGTATTATGATTAACTTCTTTAATATTAGGTTATAATTATGTTTTCAACAAGACGACTCTGAGTTAACTGAAGAGGATAATTCATTTATTGTATTGTAAGATGTGAGACATTATGTTTTTTTTATATTTGTATTATGATTAACTTGTTTAATGTTAAGTTATAATTATGTTTTTTACTAACCAAACTAACTTCTAAAGGAATTTCTTTAATCTTACTAACTGCATTTTGTACTTTGATTTAACAATAAATTTAATTTTTCAAAAAATGTAGTCTCATTAACGCCTAATTTTATAATAATTATTAATTATATTGATATGTATGTAACTAAAAACGTTAAAACTACTGGTTTGGTGAAATCAGGTGTGGGGATGCATACACTTCCATTAGTGTTTCATATTATGTTGTTTCTAATACTCACTGTCTATTTGAATTCAAATATTTGCATTGTTTGTGGATAAACATTTTAAGTTCCAGGGCAATACCATTAATTTTGAGTTGTAAAGATTACTTCTTTAATAAAAATAATATCAGTTTGGGTGTTGAAATCGAAGCACAAAATTAATTTATAAACAAAGTTTACTGAAATGATGGGACAGAATAATTATTTTAATTTTTATGTTTCGATTCCACGACTGACACTGAAACTGAATCCCAGCGTCAGCCGTCAGAAGCTCTGTCACGGCGGTTCTGCCGTGCCGTGTGTTCTGCACCCAATTTAAGCCACGGCGAAACCGCCGCACGGCGATCTCGCCGTGCGGCGGTTTCGCCGTGCCGTGTGTCCCTAGCCTTTGGCTACTTTTACACTGGTGACATTTGTCGCTTTCGCTAAGGTGTCGTTGTTTACACAACAGCTGCATTTTGGATTATCGACACAAGATTCTATGTTTATTTGCTTATCTAATGTAGTTGTTTTCTTACCACGGTCGCGTTTTTATTGTCTAGATGTTTTAGTGGAAATCATAAAAATAATTTAATGTTGTAAATTATGAAAAATCCAAGCACCAATAAAATATTAAAATGACTTTATATCATTTACATGTAATTATGTTATCATTATTAATTTATATTATTATCTATCTATATCTATAAAAGAGGAAGTGTGAATATATATTTTTATGTATGTTGCCTGTAGACTCCAAAATCGCTGAACAGATTGTAATGAAACTTTCAGGCATTATTAAGCATTATTCGAGGATGGTGTGTGTGAAGTTTGGTGCAAATCTGTCCAAAGGGCTCTGACCCAGAGGGCATACAATGGTGCAGTGTCAGGTTTTAGAAATTTAGTGTTTACAAAATTAACTACAGTAATTAAAAAATTGAGAGTTTCATTCAAGCAAATGCTTATAATCATAGAAGTAACCAGCTATGAGGTATAATGTTTATGTTCATGTTGTCTTTAGGTCTCTGCCCCACAGACGCTCAAAATTACTATAATCACATACACGTGTTAAAATTTGACATGGGCGATGATTCTCTTTGTTCATAGGTACTCTTAATAAGAAACGGATTTGCAAATATAGTTTTTTAAGCTCTTTAGTACTCCACCCCACCGGACATAAAAATTACTTAAGGACCTCCGGAGCTGCAATTTGACATGGACGATTCTCTTTTCTCATAGGTACTCACTAGGATACGGTTTTGAAAATATAGTTTTTGAAGGACTTTAGGGCTCCGCCCCACTGGACTTCAAAATTACTTTATTACCACCGGGGTTGAAATTTGACATGGACGTGTCTCTTTTCTCATACGTAGGCCTACTCACCAAGAACCGGTTGTGCAAGTATAGTTTTTGAGTCTTTTTAGGGCTCCGCCCCACTGAAACTTTAAAATTACTTTAGGGGCACAGGGTTTGGAATTTGATGGATGATTCTGTTTGTTCATAGGTGCTCACTGAGAAACGGAATTACAAATTAATATACTGTTTGAAGCTTTTTATCGCTCCGCCCCACTGGACTTCGAAATTATTTTAGGGCCACCAGAGTTGAAATTTTACATGGACAAGCCTATTTGCTCATAGGTACTCACCAAGAATCGGTTTAGCAAATATAGCTTTTCAAGCATTTTAGGGCTTTTATCCACTGGACTTGGAAATTAATTTAGATTTAGGACTTCCGGGGTTGAAATTTGACATGGACGTTCCTCTTTTTGCTTATAGGTGCTCTTGCACTTATCAATAAGGTACAAGGGCAATCTTTGACCATTCCGGGTTTAAATTTGGAAAATTCCTGTTTTTCGTAGGCCACTTTTATTTGGTGTGCTTACGAGTTGGTATGCCTGAAAATTTTTACACTAAATCAAAAGACAAAAACTATTGTTTATGCTTTGTCCTTACAATAAAATTAATACACTTAATTTCTATTTCATTTAATTTTTTGTCATATTAAAACACTAATAAAATAGCTTTATTTCTGCAAACAAATAAATTTGAGCGCAGCAACGCGCGCAGGGTAACTGCTAGTTACATACTAAAAACATAAAAAACTCAATAGACTGATTGAGCGTGTTTAGTAATTATTATGACAATAAAGCCATCATGTTATATAAAAACGATTGCTACAACCGTTGCGGGGTTGTATGGATGCCGTTGTATTAATCATCTATCTTTCACGACGATAACTGTGTGCCATCTTTACCGTATTATTATCTTACAGACCTACCTAGGCTATTCTAAAATGTAGTAAATATCCACGTAACTTATCGCAGGTCTTAGTTCACAAATATTTATCATATTCATAGTCAATATTTTGGAAACTCGAGCGGCGGGTCTACAATAATTGGAGAAGTAACAAATGCTTCCTCTTCCAAATAATAGAATTTCAATGAAAAAATCGTTTGGTAGATCAGTAAAAGAACATCACGCCCCACACCATTGACGAGGCTTCTTACTATCACATGCAGAGTTTTTTTATTTCTATCCATATCCACTGAACAATTCTCTATTAAAGGCTAGATTAAAAATGGATCAATAAAATTAGACTCTAAGAGGTAGCTAATCATTCTTTTTTGGGTACAAAAAATTATAAAATATTCACGAAATCTCGTAAAAAAGTATTTTTCTTATGTTTGTCTATCGAACGTGTAAAATGGTTTACCAAAGAAAATGACGTTGAAATAAAACAAAACAAAGATTGCGATCGCTTGAGTGCCTGCACATAACCTTAAATAGGCTTTATATACATTAAATTAAAAACTTTTAGGCTTAATTACAATTCACTTAAAATATAGTTGCACAAAATTTCAGGTTAATTGCTACATAGACTACTTTTTGCGTGTATTAAAGGCGTACAAAGACAACAAAGTTACATACCAAGATAAAAATTGCATATATTCATTTTTATACAAATACATGCAAATCATAAACCCTTCAATCAATATTTAAACAAATTATTTTCTTATACTTTAAAACAAGCAAAGTTTGCATGGGTAAAAACATTTTTTCATCCAAGAATTTAATTTTTTTGTTGAGTATGGGGGTTTCAGCCACGAGGAATCGATTGGAGTTGGTCTCAAGGCTGGGAAAAATCTAGTTTTCGTCCTAGAGCTCTTCAAAGTTCCCAATGTCATCCTTATGGAGTTAAATGTAGCTACTAAACTGAACAGGGAAATCTGCTGATAATTGTAGATATAAACATATTCTCGTTTAAAAAATTAAGAGTGTACGTGAGTGGAGCAAACGAGAAAGACGAATGGAATAAAAGTTTATATTGCTGGAGTTGTATGAAAGTAGTGTAAAATTGCGGCCGCTGGCCCAGTTCAAGGTCACCTGAGGGATGACGTCATCGAGGTCAATGACCTCACCGATGACGTCATCGATGACGTCATCGATGACGCAATCGATGACGTCATCACTAATGACGTCATTTCGATGACGTCACACCCATGACGTCACAGAAATGACGTGCTGATGACGTCATCACCCCTTACGTCATCAAAACGACGTCACCGACGCCACTAAGGTCAAGGTCACGCAGAAACTTAAAATTTTTTAGCACTTTTGCCGTTTCTCGCACTACGCTCCGAGTTTCAGTCAGAGTCCCCGTGACCTTGACCACTTGGAGCGAATTTTCGACAAGAAACGGCAAAAGTGCCAAGTTAAACTCGAGTTTCTGACATGACTCTGCCTAAATGGGCAATCGGTTATCCCTCAGGTGACCTTGAACCAGTACAACGCCCGCAATTTCATGTTACTGTGACCTTGAACACTTAAAAACGGAGCGCCGACACCGATGCGCACCCCACGACAGCCATCGAGTGACTGACTGTCAGGCTCTGTGTATGCTAGGTATATCGGCTTGAGAGACTAAGACTCTAAACTGTCAGGAATGGGAGTAACTAACTGAATTTTGCAAGGAAAAGTCATTTCATCCAATAATTTAAACAAATCCTCATCAGTAAAACTGACATTAGTCTGTTTTGTATAAAACTTAGGGTGTCCGCGCAACAGTTTGCGCCACTTAGCTAAAGTTGAAACTCTCTTAACTTTGGGTGGTGGACAGTGAGCAACTAATAAAGCCTTAACACGGCTAAGTTTCTTACCTAAAGTGTCCCGCGACATGGCTTCCCCTCACAAAAGTCCGCACAATACTGAGAGACTGCTCGTAGCGCATGAGTCAAGGGAAAAGAGGTGGGGAAACAACAGGAGTGGGGGAAGGTCACAGTGGTGGGGGAAGGTGAGGTAGTACGCTGGAGTATCGCATCACTTCACCATGAGCTGTCCTACAGTCAACACACTGTTCTCTTGGCCCGAGTTGGCACTAGAAGAAACATTTCTGTACAGCTTAGGCTGTGAGAGCCGAGGAAGCAAAGTCAAAGTGGAAATTGTGTTAAACTCCAAGATGAAGAGTCTCCTAAATAAACTAATTGTATCCTTGCAATCTCCTATAACTTTAGAGAAATACCACTTTATTAAGCGACACCTTATACTTTGGCAAAACGAAGCGGAAATGGAAAAGATTACAGTAAAATTAATTTAACTTAAAACTTGGACTGGACACTCATGGCGATACCACGTGGCGTGAAAACGCCACCCTAAACATTACAAGTTAGGTTATTGAGCACCTCTGGTACGATAACCGATGTGCTAGAGTTAAAGTGTGATGACCTTGAGTCAAAACACTGAAATACTACAAGTCGATATCGTCCCAGAGTTAAAGTGTAGTGACCTACATTCAGAACTTGTAAAATTACTTACATATAGAGAGCTAGAGAACAGCGAGACGCACCGCATGGAAGCCGGAGACATACTGGCGAAGCGGTGTTGTGCAGCCTAGGGACCCAGTTGTGGTGGGGGTATAGCCAACACTTAGAGTACAAGTGTTGTGGGTGACCTTGACCCACATAACTTACCTGACCCCCCCCCCCCCCCGACAAAAAGTGCGAGCCCCCCCCCCCCCCGACAAAAAGTGCGAGCCCCCCCCCCCCCGACAAAAAGTGCGAGCCCCCCCCCCCCGACAAAAAGTGCGAGCCCCCCCCCCCCCCGACAAAAAGTGCGAGCCCCCCCCCCACCCCCACCCCCACCCCCACCCCCACCCCCACCCCCTCCCCCACCCCTGATATCCTGGGCGTGGCAGCCCCGGTGGGGATATAAGGGGGCCCAGCCAGAGCCGGCTCGCAGTCCGCTCCCGCGCGTTGAACGTGAACGATCGGGACGGACCGCCATAGGCATCACTAAACATTGAATGGCGCCTTCAGTGTTTAGCGAAGTCTACTCTAACTTTAAGACTTGTATTAGTTGTAAGATATTGCGCTTGCGTTTGGGTATTGGGTATTGCGAATTGTTTTATATGAGAGTGTTTTACTTGTACCTTATGTCTACTGTGTGTCTTTTATCCTTTGTGTCTTGTTTGTTATATGTGTTTAACATGTATGTGCTTGTTCCAGCATTGACTACGTTGAGCTCAATTGTGTGTTGTAAGTGTGTTATATTTTTCTAAAGTGTATACGCTTGTTTTAGCAATCCCCCCTTGAGCTTTTGCAATGCTCAAAGTAAATTGTAAAGACAGGGAACGGGAGTAGGCCCCCGTGTAAAGTTACTTTTGTATAATTGTTAGGCTCCTCTCATGCATGCTTTAATGCGGCTGAGAAATAGGAGCGTCCGTTTGTACGCCTATATGGGGGTAATAAGCCGATGGCCTCTGCACTCGGACCGAGGACGTAAGCCACTAGGGTGTCCTCAGTTAGTTTCCCTTCTGGAAACTCAAAATTATGTAAATGAAACTTTATTAGCTATTTGTGTTTTTTTGTCCCCAAGGCCCCCGAACATTCGTGGTTCGCCATGGATGTACGGGGGCCGAAATTTTTTAATGTCCGTGTGGCCTTGACCCACATAGGACTTGTAAAAATTTACTGCATTGCTAAATTAAAAATATTAAAGATAGGGTTACGGGAGTAGGCCCCCGTGTAAAGCCACTTTTTTTTATAATTGTTAGGCTCCTCTCATGCATGCTTCAATGCGGCTGAGAAATAGGAGGTGGTCCGTTTGTACGCTTATACGGGGGTAATGAGCCGATGGCCTCTGCACTCGGACCGAGGACGTAAGCCACTAGGGCGTCCTCAGTTTCTTTCAAAATTATGTAAATGACATTTCGTTAGCTATTGGAAAAGTTATTAGTTGGAAATGCAGTAAATGTTTACAAGTCTCGCGTGGCGAAGGGTACACGACATTGGATGTTGCCTTGTTGTCATAGTTGGGTCTCTTCGGAGGCTACAGCGATGACAACCCAAGTGCCCCACACCCCCATAGGGGGGTGTGGGGCTTAATTTTTTTAAAGTTTTTTCGTGACCTTGACCTAAATATAAAAGTTTTCAAAATCTTTAACAGTCAGATCTTACTAACACAGTTTATATATAGAGGTCTTTTAAAAGTTAACAGTTAGGTATTAGTAACGCACAAGTTTGGAATTGTTTATAGTTGGGTCTCTTGGGAGGCTTCAGCGATGGCAACATAAATGTCCCAAGTGGGGTTTATTTTTTGAAAAAGTGCGAGCCCCCCCCCCCCCCGACAAAAAGTGCGAGCCCCCCCCCCACCCCCCCCCCACCCCCACCCCCACCCCCACCCCCACCCCCACCCCCACCCCTGATATTCTGGGCGTGGCAGCCCCGGTGGGGATATAAGGCGGCCCGGCTGCATGCACTTCTCATTCCCGTCCAAGCTCCCGTACGGACAGGTTCTCTCTTGTTCTTGAGATCATTTTTAATAACTTCACTTTTTTATTCTCATCTATTCTTTTCATTAAGTCCATTCATTACAATGGGTAAAATGGGCCTTAAACTGAAAAACTACCCGCCAGCTTCAACCTCAACCGACACGACTCAACCTCCATCATCCTCCACCTCGATCATGGAATATCTGATGACTGCAAACATCTTGAGCTGCCTGACGATGCCACCACCGCCGCCGCCGCCACCACAGCCCGCCTCAATGCCCAGCCTGTCGCCATTACCGCCGACAGTGGAAGAGGCCGGTGCACCTCCACCATCGTCAGGAAAACTCAGCGGTCGAGTCCCGGTAGCCTCTCCAGCACTCTCGCTGCTATCGGACTCAGGATCGGAGTCTGCAGTCTTCGAAGAGACGTCCAGGTCGAGGATAACCCCCTACAGCAGAACCCGAAAAATCCTATCCTATACCAAATCACAATGTCCCTCACCCATATCCCCCATGCCATCCACACCAACCAAAGCACCCCGTAAATCCATCTTTTCCCCTGAACTTCCCTCCATAGACCTAACACGCTCTCCTACCCCACCCAAAATTGTTTGCTCCATTCCTTTTGACCAATCTTTGCCTCTTCCACCCCCTTCCACCCCTATTTCTTCTAGCCAGCCTAATTCGGAGAAGCTCCAAAACACTAAGAGTCCAACACAAAAGAAACGTAATCGTGTTAAATGCCCTGCTGGCAAGCGTGATAAATGCGATTATGTTTGGTTTAGCAGAGAGGCTGTGGTTCTTTGTTGTCCGAGTTTTGCTCTTCCAGAAAAAGATCGTTGCCAACGACACTTGAATAAGAAAATCAAAATTCCGACACCAAAGCCCTATAGCCTTAATATTATGCCTGAAAAGTCCAAGTTCAAACACCCCAACAGTCCGCAGAAGCTGAAAATTAATAGGCTCAAGAGGGACAAAAAATATTATTTCATTGTTCAAGCTTATGGAGCATTTAACATAAATGTGCAAATCATTCTAAAAGGTGATGGCCGCCTTCATAGAATGAAAGTACCACCTGCGATGGTACAAAGAGAATTTTTTGTCCCCGGGGCTTATTTAATTCGAAGAAAAGGATGCCGATCTGTTTGGGAAATGGATTAGGACATGGGCTCACTAAAAAAGAAAAAGCCAAAATTGTTAGGTTGTGTTGGACAATAATTAAAAGTCTTTTTCCAAATTATTTTTCCAAATTTAGTCTTAACCCTCTTAAAGTAAGGGAGAGGGGTATTATACAAGTCAACTAATAAAAAAAAAAAAAATACTTGACTTGTATAATACTTTAACCTGGCGGTGATGTAAAGTCACTGGGACAATCTCAAACCGTGTCCTTGAGGGTGAAGACTAAGTTACAAATAAATCATTAACAAATAAAAACTTACCTCCAAACACTTGTAGCTTGCTACAAGTGTTTGGAGGTAAAAATTTTTCAAAGTTTGAATGACCTTGACCCATATAAATTACTGTTTAAAGTAAAGTGCTAACCTTACAACTAATGTTGTGTATCACGTGATACCCCCACTCTAACGCTCTTACTAAGCTTGTATGAGCCGTTCATTTGCTTCAGTCTGTTTCTGTGCTCCGTGGTAAACATGTCACGGTACAATTACAAAGGTGGTGACTTCTTGATAGATCAACACAATGCTTGGGAAGTGCTAAACCAGCATAGAATGGAAGTTGAGTATTGTATAAGACAAGACGGGTCTACATTTTATCTATGTATTATAAACAACCAAACTCATAAGTATGAACACTGGACAAAAATTAATTATAACAACATAGATGAGCTGTTTGCTTGGGTGTTTGAGGTGTGTAAAGTTATTGAAGAAACCAAAATAATGGGTGTGCTAAAGGTATGTAAAACTGATGACCGGGAAGACTAAGCAAAATTTTTATTAACCCCCCCCCCCCGTGTTATCCCCACCACTAGAAATGGGTATATATAGGAGTGGTGGTCAACCGTCCTCTCATTCTGCTTTACACCGTTAAGCTGAACACCACCATGTCTGCTATGAACGTCCCAGCCTCTACCTCTGGCCCGGTCGCCTCCAACTCCAGCCCGAGCATTGGACCAATCCGATCGGGGCCTTCGTCAAGGAGTCGTGTCCGATTCTCCGGCTTTGGTCCTGTGAGGAAGGAGTTGCGGAGCAGCGGAGCGTCTCAACCAACCACGACGGATGCATCAACTCAGACTCCACCAAACATCATCGAGTGGTACGACGAAGTGATAGAGCAAAGGGACAGAATGCTAGAGAATACTCGCAGGGAGCTACTTTATGTCAGGAGTAAATGGGAAAAACTGATTAAGAAGTGTGAAAGCCTGTTGGACAGTGATGATAGTGAGGATGAGAGTGGATAGGTGTGTGGGTAAAGACTTGGACTGGGACTTGTGTGTATGTATGAATGTGTGCGTGAATGTGAAATACAGAGCGGGGGATAGATCACTCTGTGGCAATGGACTAACATGCCACTTAGTGATCTATCCCCCGTTCTGGTAATGTTTTTGGATGGCCTTGACCCACTTTACCAAGGCTAGCTAGTACCCCCACCACTGATAAGTGTATATATACGGGTATTGATGTGCAGTTTGGTTATTCTGCTTTGTATCGCTTAGCTGAATACCTCACTTCAACATGGCTTCCAACTGCAAAACTTCTCAGGCTTCCTCTTCTTCTTCAAGAAGGCGTGCTGCCAACGTCCTGCCTGCTACTCGTGGACCTGCTCGACCATTCCACAGCATAACTGTTGCTCGGGCAAACGCCTGCAAAGCTCCAATGCTACGGACCTTGCTGGAGGTGAGCCAAGACGGGCAAGGCTTGCTCAGTCCTGGTCAACGGCAGGAGCAAGAAAGGCGTATGGCGTACTACAAACTGCAGGGTGTAGTTCCCAGCTTGAAGTTAGGCGATCCGAGAGTAGCAAGCATCAACGAGGCAGCGGACTACATATCACACCTTCACAGTGTTTTAGAAGTAAAGGACCAACAAATTGAAAACTTAAAAGAACAATTGAAACAATTTAACTTTAATCCTGTGGAGTTTGTGGAAGCAGTGATGAGTGATAGTGATGATGAAGGAACTGAATATATATTGGGTATGTAATGAAAGACTTGGACAGGGACATGTGTGTGTGTGTGTGTGTGTGTGTGTGTGTGTGTAGAATACAGAGCGGGGGATAGACTACTTTGCGGCAATGGACTAGCATGCTGCTTAGTGGTCTATCCCCCGCTCAAAGGGTAGCATTGGATGACCTTGACCCACTTTACAGCAAGGACAACCGGTTAACTGGTATAAAAGAGGGGGGTCTGTACATCCCGACTTCATTCTGCTTTGAACCTTCCAGTGGAACGCTAGAAAATGAGTAGATCACTGATCATTGGTAAGGAGTGGGAGTATGTAACCATAAACTATTTAAACTGTAGAGGGATGTTGAAGAAGGTGTATGATAATGTTAAAAGAATGGTTGTTGAAGAAGGTAGGGTAGTGATTGTAGCGTGGAAGAAGAAGCAGTATACAGGACAACAAGTGAGAGCAAGTGACTTTGGGGGGAATAGTGTGTTTCAAATTGGACGAGCGAACTTGGTTAATTTGGACATTGTGTTTTGGGACTTGGAAAGGTTAATTGAAAATAGTGGCAAACATGGGGAACTCTTAATTGGCAGGGAGGACAGAGTATATGAGTAAGTGTAAAAGACTGGGGGGCTTATGTGTGTGTAAAGACTAGGACTTGTGTGGAATACAGAGCGGGGGATAGATCACTTTGCGGCAATGGACTAGCATGCTGCTTAGTGGTCTATCCCCCGCTCAAAGGGTATTATTGGATGGCCTTGACCTATATAAAGGTAGAGGGGGAATGGGTAATAGGAGGGGGAAATTGGTATATATGTAGGACTGATGAATAAAGTATTTAGTCAAGCATTTGTCTAGACACTATCAACAACAACAATGGAGAGCTTCAGTGTTGAGTTCATCCTCTTGGAAGAAGACATCAACGAAGTGGTGGAACTTATAGAGGATAAGACCAGCCAGGGCACATTGGAACTTGTGAATTGCGAACCGTTGGACAATGCCGCAATCGATAAGATTGCATATTTCATGATGCATTTGTATAACGAACAAACAACCAATATGGAGTTTGTGCAGTACCTTTATCAAAACCAAGTAAATGTGCGAGTGACAATTACTTGGTGGCAGTAATAATAAAGTGTAACATATGGATGTGGACTTGGATGTGGACTTGGACTTGAGTGTGGTCTGCGGAATAGAGCGGGGGATAGATCACTTTGCGGCAATGGACTAGCATGCTGCTTAGTGGTCTATCCCCCGCTCAAAGGGTATCTTTACGTGACCTTGACCCACATAAATTGTATAGTTGGGGGGGGTATAAAAAGGGTAAGCAAATTGGATGGATACAACACTTCCATACCATGGCTCCACTTGACAACACCGTGTTCCATCGCAACAGAATTGTCTCTATTCTGGAGGTAATACCTCTAGAAATTATAGAAGTAGAGGACCAACTACCTGCGGTTGATCAAGAAGAGGAGGAGGAAGAGATAATGGATATTGAAACGGACTCTGACGAAGCTGGTTCAACGGACAATGAGGTGGACTTGCACGCCTACGAAACATTAGAGTCGTCATCTGAGTCGGAAATGGAATTCCAATTGGAAATCGAAGAAGAAGAAGAACAAGAACAAGACACTCCCCATCGTCCAATGGATAGGATGTTAGTTGCCAGAAGAATTATGTATTGTCATCGCTACCTATTCCGTGATAAGGATGATTCCGACTCTGATGGTGATGTTTCACCCTTGTAAAAAGTTTAAACAAAAAGTTAAAAAAAGAATGTGAGCGGGGGATAGAGCACTTTGTAGTAAATGATACTGCTTAGTGCTCTATCCCCCGCTCAAAATAATAATTCCAAATGACCTTGACCTACATAAACTTGCTCAAACAGACGTCTTTGAAAAAACTTGTACAAATTATTGAATCTAGACCAAATATCATCAATTTATCAAGCCTACTGATAAATGTATTACAAACGGTTGTGTAAAGGCTAAATTTAGCACATGAGTGATAACCTGTTTCCATATGACGTCACTTTCCCCACCTATCTGCCTCGGATATAAAGGGTCCCGGTGGAGTGCGCTGCTCATTATTGCGTGGACATTCACAGAGTGTGCATTCAAAGCCAAACTGTTTGAAATGGCTCTTTGCGACATTTGTGGGGAAATCTTTCAAGACGAAGATCTTTTCACCATACACAGAGAATTACATGAAGACGAAGATAGAAAAGAAGATATTACCATGGATGAAATAGACTTAGACTCAATTGACCGGTTTTTGGAAGAGCACCAGAAGCAGACGGATTACTGGGACAGCTATCTACAGCAAATGCAAAGAAGAAGACCTAGTGTGATCCAATTTGCTGGTGCTGGACCATCTACTGCTAGAAGACCTTTTGAAGAAGAAGACACTGAAGAAGAGGACACTGAAGAAGAACTAGAAGATGTGAAACAACTGCGCACCACGGCCTTGCCAGGACGAGTTGTAACACATTTTAAAATTAATAATGTTCAATTGGAACTGGAAACATTTATAACCCAGGCTAAGGAACTTGTTGGTGGAACCTTGAGGGAAGAACTACAAAGATTAAATTTTATTAAATTTGGAATGGTGTTAGAGGCTATGTTTAACAATACTGATGGTGAAACAGCATTGAGAGCGTTCATTACCAAAAACCGAACCCTTACCTTCACCTCCAACATCGATGATATTATTGAAGAATGCTTGGAAGAACTTATAACAAAACTTCAAGAACATGAAGGAAGAGGATCTGGATGGACTTTGTCATCAATTGAAGGTATGGATGTAAGGGTTCACAAGCATGGATATGGTTTAAGGGGTAGTAGTTTTATCCCTTTACCAAAGAAAATCCAAAACACTAAATCGTGTAGGAATGTGCAAAATGAAGGTAATGAATGTTTTAAGTATGCAATGTTAACCAAGTATGTTAAAGATCATCCTGAAAGAGTTGGTAGAGAGTATTACGAAAATGAACACCGCTACAACTTTCAAGGCCTCACCTACCCAGTTACATTGAAAGACATAGACAAATTTGAAAAGAAAAATCCTGGCGTTTCAGTGAATGTTTTCGGTCTGGATGATTCGAACAACGTTTATCCTTTGCGGGTAGTAAAAGTTGAGCAAAGAAACCACACTGATTTGCTACTGATCACTAAGGGTGAAATTTCACATTATGTGTGGATAAAGGACTTTGCATCCTTGATTCGAAATCAATTATCAAAACAGAGGCGTAGGTTAACAGTGTGTAAAAGATGTTTTTGTTTCACATATAAAGAAATAAGACAAGGAGGATTAGAGTGGTTGATAGAACACAAAAGACTTTGTAATGAAAATTATGAAGTGAAGATTAGTCTGCCACCACCATCTCGAGCGTGTATCCAATTTAACAAAACAGTTCACCAATATCGGATTCCAGTAGTCATCTACGCAGATTTTGAATCTACGTTAGTACCACAGGAGCTGCCGGACGGTGAAGTGACTAGAAGAACAAAATATCAGTTGCATCAACCCAACAGTTTTTGTCTAATAGTGAAATCAACCTTGTCTGAAAACCAATTGCAAAACTATGGTTTAACATCCACTCCAATACTTTACCGTGGTGAAGAAGCCGCTAAGTATTTCGTAGACCAGTTGTATGACATTGCTGAAAAGGTACAACGCTTGTATGGTAATGTCGTACCTATGGAACCTTTGAATGAGAATCAACAAGAAGAATACAATATGGCATCAAGATGTTATCTATGCGAGAAGAGCTTCAGTGAAGAAAATCCAAAAGTAAGAGATCACGATCACCTGACAGGTTTATACAGAGGAGCTGCTTGTAATTCATGCAATATAAATTACAAACTGCCCCACTTTATCCCTGTCGTGTTACACAATCTTAGCGGCTACGACTCCCACTTCATTATTCCAGAGTTAGGAAGAGATGATGGTAAAATTGATGTTCTTGCTACAACATTGGAAAAGTACATCAGTTTCTCAAAAACCGTAGGTAAAATTAAACTTCGCTTTGTAGACTCTTATAGATTTATGCCATCTAGTTTGAGCAGATTGTCTGAGAATCTACGAAGAGAAGACCTAAAAGAAACCAGCAAGATTGTACCTGAAGATAAATTGGACTTAGTATTACGTAAAGGAGTATTCCCCTACGACTACATAACATCTACAGAAAAATTTGAAGAAACCAGTCTACCACCGATCGAAGCCTTCAACAGCAAATTAAACGAAAGTGAAATCTCCGTTGAAGACTACAATCATGCTTGTAATGTTTGGAACCAACTAAACATTCAAACCTTAGGGGAATATTCTGACTTTTATATAAAATTGGACGTAACTCTGCTGTGCGATGTGATGGAAGAATTCCGAAACACCTGCTTCTCCGCCTATGGACTGGACCCTCTACACTCGTACACATCTCCAGGATTAGCATGGCAAGCTATGCTAAAGTCAACCAACTGTCGACTGGAACTTCTAACGGATATCGATATGGTGCTCATGATGGAATCTGGTGTACGGGGCGGTTTGACACAAGCTGTAACACGTCATGTCAAAGCCAACAACAAGTACATCCCCGGCTTCGACGAGCAACAACCATCGGTCTACCTTGGCTACTTTGACGCAAACAACCTTTATGGTTGGGCAATGTCAAATCCGCTTCCCTACGCTGACTTCAAATGGATCGACCCGGCCACCATTGGAGACATCTCACAGATTCCAAAGAATGGTCCAAAAGGCTATATTTTGGACTGTGATTTCGAATATCCAGAGCACCTTCATGACCATCACTACGACTTGCCTCTCCTAGCCAAGACTGAAGTTTCACCGACAGGAAGATGGCCAAAATTGATGATGACCTTGGAGAATAAGGATCGCTATGTGGCTCACTACTGGGTAGTTCAACAGGCTCTTGAATTGGGTCTACGTATAGTGAGAATTCATAGAGCAATTGAATTCACCCAGTCTTGTTGGTTGAAACCATATATTGATTCCAACACTGCAAGAAGAGCTGCAGCGACAACAGCATTTGAAAAGGACTTCTATAAATTAATGAACAATGCCATCTTTGGGAAGACCTTGGAGAACAAAAGAAAACACAAAAATGTAAAATTAGTGAGTGATCCTAGGAAATTGGAAAAATTAGTGCAAAAACCAAATTTCGGAACATCCATGATTATAAACGAAAATCTAGTCGCTGTCAGTATGAAGAAAACAACAATAGTCATGGACCGTCCGTTATACATAGGTATGTCTATTTTGGATATAAGTAAAACCCTGATGTATGATTTCCATTATAACAAAATGGTTAAACATTACGGAAGGGAAAACATTGGAGTCGCATACATGGATACGGACGCGTTTATCTACTGGATAAAGACTTTGGACATGTATGAAGACCTAAGGACTTTTCCATACAAAGAAGATTTCGATTTTTCTGACTATCCGAAAAACCATCCAAATTTTAATGAAAAATATAAAAAAGTAATTGGAAAATTCAAAGATGAAGCAAATGGAATGCCTTTAGAAGAAATAGTGGCGCTGATGGCGAAATTGTATTCATTTAAGATGTACCACGAGAACAACACACCGACAGTGAAGAAAGCAAAAGGAGTGAAGACATCTTATTTGAAAAAACACGTGACATTTGACCACTACAAGACTTGTTTGTTTGAAGATACTACGATATCAGCAACATTCAACAATATCCGAAGCTTCAAGCATCAAGTCTACAGTGTCACCGAAATTAAAAAAGCGTTGTCAGCTCGGGATGATAAAAGATACATTATGCCCGACAAAATCCACACTCTTCCTTTTGGCCACTACTCTCTAAACCCTATCAACTAGTAACCTATTCTTTGTCCTTCTACAACTACGACCTTATTCCTTTCTCCTTCCGTAAAAAAATGGGGAACACGGCAAGTCCAACGCCGTGTTCCCCATTTTTTTACACAAGTTTGGATGACCTTGACCCATATAAATGATGTGAATATTTAAAACAACATTCATTGTGATTATACATGTGATACAACAAACATTGAAACCTGCAATATGAAGGACTTGAAGCAACAAATTGTCAACGAACTTCATAAACCTGCAAGAAGAAAGTTTCCACGAAGAAATACTGTGATAAAAGGAATTAATGATTTATATCAAGCGGATTTAATCGAAATGATTCCTTATAGCAAACAAAATAAAGGATATAAATACATATTGACTGTTATTAACTGTTTTTCAAAAATGGCAGATGCTTTACCACTAAAAGATAAAAGTGGCAAAAGTGTTACAAAAGCAATGGAAACAGCTATACAAAGAGACAAACATACTATTAAACATTTACAAACAGATGATGGAAAAGAATATTTTAATAAGGAATTTGCAAATTTAATGAAAAAACACAATATAAACCATTATTCAACCAATTCAGAAGTAAAAGCCTCAATAATCGAAAGATTCAACAGAACTTTAAAAAGTGCAATGTATAAAATGTTTTCCAACAGAGGATCGCACATATGGATTGATATGTTACCAAAACTTATAAACGATTACAATAACAAATTTCATAGGACTATCGGGATGAAACCAAACCAAGTAACTAGTAAAAATGAAAACCTTGTATTAAAACGTATAAAAACGAATACTAAACCAAAAGTTGAAAAACTAAAGCCTAAAAAATTTAATGTGGGTGATAAAGTGCGAATAAGTAAATATAAAGGTGTATTCAGTAAAAGATACCTGCCAAATTGGACCAATGAGGTTTTTACTGTATTCAAAGTACAACCTACAGTACCTGAGACATATCTATATTAATAAAATTAGAGTTTTGTCTGTACGTTGCTTAGAATTTTGAAATTTTTGGTTATTTTTACTTTTTATGCATAACAGAATCCAAAATCGGTGTCATCTAAATTTCTTTCCCTCTGTCTGTCTGTCTCTCTCTCTGTCATTCTGTCTGTAACGCTCATGGGTCCTATTTTGTCCTCTTTTCACTGGATAACGACTTTACCTAGGGGTCTAAATTTTTTTCATGTCATAGACTAGAGTGGTGTGAAGGTTCATTACAACTTTAATTGACTTAGCGACCTTAGGGCTTTGCCCCATAGTATGTCAAAGTAGCCAAGTTGTGCTAAAATACCAATCTTTAATCTCTTTTCACATGACAAGGGCTTTAGTAAATGATATGAAAATTTTTATTATTGTTAAATGTTGAAATTAGAACGATTTTAGCTGCTCTAAAGCATCGTTCGTCAAAAAGGCTCTCCCTCATAGTAAAAGAAATATTCAATGTTAATCTTATGGGAATATTTAATTCTACCTTTTTATCTATGCTCTTTAATCAGCTGGATTAGACAGTTTGTCATTTTCACCACAGATGGCAACACTTAAAATTTTAAATACAGACTCTTTCATATCTAACCCTTTAACTTTTCACTGGCCTAAATACAGTGAATAAAGTCAACTAATTCTTGGTTCTAAATATGAATATTAAAATAATTTATGGAAATTATTACAAAACAAGTTTTGACCCTTAAATCTTAAAATGTTTCTTATTATCATTACAAACTAATTTTAGTTCCCAATTTAGCTTTCATTGCACTTTCTGACAAAAAGAGGTGTATTTTATCAAACACAACATGTAGTTAAAACCAATGAGGTTTATAAATTGCTCAATTTTTCAAGTAGTTCGGGTATAGACGGGGCAATATTAATGTGTAAGAGCTTAATGAGTAGGTTCTTATGAAGAAGTGAGAAAGTCGCTCAAAAAACACTCATAGTACCACTGTAATTTTCATTCAAGGATCATGCTGATTGGTTGAATGGAATCAGATGGTTTAAGAACATATTTGCAGAAGTTTGTTATTGTTTTTTATTTTGTGTAAACAAACAAATATACTTATTTTGACATTTAGAAGGTAAAAAGAACGCTTCCCGTGGCAATAAGGAAAAGTAATCCCACCATCAATGCTTAATTTTTCTCCGTTTTTCGACATAACTTTTTAACATGGGATGTCACTATTTATTCGGTTTTGTATACATTGGCAACACATGAGGTTTTAGGTAAAAAGGTAAAGTATAAAGACAAAAAAATTGAATTAAGTAAACCTAATATCTATACACTGCTGTCCGGTGCCTATACGTTACTGATAGATGTTGCATTGTTTTACTTGGTTTGGGAATTAAAATTTTAACTAATAATTTTGAATTTAGATTTAATATTGTACATGTCTGTACATATCTTTCATGGGTAGAACAAGATGCAGGGGTTCAATACATTGGATTTGGCATATAGCTATCGTCACACCCAATCAAGGATTCAATATTAGATTTCATAAGAATCTATAATATTTTATACAAGTCTGAGTTTTCTTAAATCTTCTATAAGTTTATACTCATAGAACTATAAAGTAAATAACCATACGAATATAAATGTTTAATCAAACTGCAACAAAACCATTAATAGAAATAACTTCTAGACTAAATGAGAAATGGATTTAACAAGATTTTGACAAATATGCCTGGTAGCTATTAAGCATAAAACTTGATATCTAGATACGTTAGAATGAACCAACTGAAGGTTATGAATTTGTGAAATCATTAATATCATTCGTTTAATAAACTGTACACACACCCCGTGCGAAGAACGGGTACTCAGCTAGTATTTTAAAAGATAATAAAGGACAATTGCTTGAAGGAGGGTTTTATGGACATGAAATGTTAAAATCAACAGTAGGCGATGTATATTTAGTTGAAAAGGTGTTGCAACGGAAAAAAGATAAGGTCAAAGTACGATGGTTAGGATTTAATAAGACGGAAGATTCTTGGATACCTAAAAAGGATTTGATATAACGATAGAGAATCATTTTAGGTTGAACCATTACAAAGGATGGAGATAGTACCACAAAAAGAGAGTTTTACTATTAATAATATAGATGAACTCACAGTGGATAATTCAGAATTCAATAGTGGGAAGCATGGCAATTTGTTACCAAACACCGTTCGTTGTCTGGTTACCGGACCTTCCAACTGTGGAAAAACTAATGTAGTATTCAATTTGATTACAAACCCTAAAGGATTACGATTTAACAATCTATATGTATTTTCAAAATCACTACAACAACCAAAGTATCAATTATTGGAAAAAATACTGACTAATGTGCCTGAAGTTAAATATTTAAAGTTTAATGCAAGCGAGAGTGTCATGCAGCCACAAGAAGCTAAACCATTCTCCGTGTTTATATTCGACGATGTATCTTGTGAAAACCAAAACACAATAAGGAATTACTTCGCTATGGGTCGACATAACAACATAGATAGCATTTATATTGGCCAAACTTACAGCAAAATACCTAAACAACTCATTAGAGACAATGCAAACATGTTAATTGTATTTAAACAGGACGAAACCAACCTAAAACATATATATTTTGATCATGTAAATGCGGATATGACATTTGAACGATTTAAAGAGTTGTGTGGAAAGGCTTGGGCTGAAAAGTATGGGTTCCTAACAATTATGAAGGAACAACCGCTAAACAATGGTCGATACAGGATAGGATTTGATAAATTTATATTAATACATTAAACGTGGTATAACACATTCATTGTTGTACAACACGTCTTGCTACAAACATGGTTAACCAAGAAAAATTAGTAAAAGAAATAAAATCACTTAGTGATTCTATTCGGGCTAAAAACAGAGCATTGAAACTAGGTATTAGCGAGAGGGAGAAATTCCTTGAATCTACTTTTAAACCTATTACTGAACCCTTGAAACAATTAAACAAAAAATTTGCTAAACCTGTATTGGAAGGAGATGCGATTGCACCTATTACGAAGTTTGAAAGAGAAAATGTAAAATCAGAAGATTTTAGTGATGAAGACGTGGAATCCTCTACGTATAGTGGTTTTACCGGTGGAGAACCCGAAAGAGAGCTAGAATCACCGGACTATAGTGGAATAAAAGAATTATATGAAGTAAAAGCCAAAAGAGGACATGAAGTTGTATCAACTGCTAGTGAAGAGGAAAAAGAAGAAGAGACAAGGGAAGGTCCGTCAAACATAAGCTTATTGGGTGAAAACATTCATAACAAAGGACCTTTAGGAAGGAAATACATGGTAAAAATGTTACTCGGAACAATTCCTAATAAGAATTACCATAGTTATGGAGCGAGATTAACAGAAGACGGTTTAATGATAGGTAATAGCCCGTTAAACGTTGACGAACATGATAATATTGTCATTGGTGATCAAAGGTATAAGGGCACAAAAGGATTATTTGAATTATTATTTGAAAATAAGCCTTCAGTATCGGTAGTGAAAGAAAAAGACATGGAAGCATATAAAAATATTTTGGAACAGACAAATGCATATAGGAGAAAGTATTTACCTGACCAGCCTCCTTTTAGATCTAAGTCTTTAAAATATAAAGAATTTGTATCCAAGTTAATACCAACTAGAAGACAAACAATGCCGTTAACACAAAGAAAACCTGTAAAACGAAGATTTATGGCATCCACTTTGGATGTAAGTGCTCAGGAACGAAGAAAAAGAAGTAAGTCCGTTACGGGTACAGGTTTAATGAAGAAACTATATAACACAAATGTGATTTATTACAATAATATCAATAAATTGGTGGATAGAATGAAACTAATACATGAAGCTAAAGAAGCGGGTCATACTGGATTGGAAAACGAATGGGTGGCTTTAGTGGATGAACTCCGAAACCGTGGGGTAATCTCATAAAAATGCGTTACTCCCTAGAATACTATTCAGTTGCACCATGAGTGTCGACAAGTTCGGACGTTACTCCTCGGATGGGTTATATTATGCCAATAGTTTAAAAAGAAGTGCTGGTTTACCACAAACACCTGATGGAGATTATGATATGAGTAATAAAAGGTTAAAAAACATAAAAGATCCTACGGATGAAAACGATGCAATAAATCTAAAAATATTAAAGGAAAAGATATCGCCAACATTAAGACTACAAAATAACACATATGACGCAGAAGATCATAGAATCATCAACGTTGGTAAACCAAATCAAAACGGTGATGCAATAAACAAAGGTTATTTGTCATCTGAATTAAAAAATACGTTAAAATTCAATGGGAAAACGTATAGTGCCAACAATAAACGTATATCCAACGTAGATGACCCTAAAGATGCAAAAGACAGCGTAAATAGACGCTATTTACATTCTTTGATACCTGAAAAGACAAAAGATGGATTTTCTTTTTATAAATTTGTTATTAACGATATAGGTTATCCAAAAAATGAAAATGATGCTGTAAATCTCAAATATATAAAAGATCATTGTGTCATACGTGATGTGGGAGTTATCGATTGTCTTGGCAATTGTTTGGCGAATGTAAAAGATGGTTCAGCACCATCTGATGGTGCAACAGTGGGTCAAATGAAAGAGACTTTAAAACAAGAAACAACTGGATTTGCAAAACGAGATGAAGTATTATCAAAGCAAGGGGATGACTTTATTCAAGGTAATGAAAAATTTCATTTATTGACATACAAAAACGCTTATTGGGATTGCAGGCATGGAAGGTTATCAAATGTGTCATGGGGTCATGCAGATAGAGACGCGGCTGCCTTAGGACAAACAGTACATCTAGATCCAAATAATTACCATGCGTTTTTTATATGTAGTAATAAAAAATTAACAAACATGGCGCAAGGAAGAGAAGCAAATGATGCTGCAACTGTAGGACAGGCTATCACATTATCACAAATGGATAATAAAGTGTATACTTGTAATAATAAACGTATAACAGAGCTTAAAGACCCTGATCATGCAGATCATGCTGTAACTGTTAATTTCCTTGTAAAAGTAATAGGTAATTTATTATTTGATATGCACAATTATATTGCAGATAAAACATATACTTCGCTTGATGAAAACTTGAGAGGAAGATGGATAAAACAGGAAATTGTTAATAAATACTTTTATAACCCTAAAACTATAAAATTTAGAACTTCTAACATTGCTAATTGGGGTACTTTTGATATATAACTTGAATATCTTAACAAACAACTTCATTTATGTTTAACTCCTCATAGAGGAAACACATATATTGCGAATTGCAATTATAAAAGACATTAATGACATTTCGGTATATCAGTCCAAATCGGGACATTGCGAGGAAAGGAAGTGGGATCACATCTACAGCGGTTTCTCTGTTAAGTAAAGCTTTAAAACGAATTCCAGTAGGATCCATAGTAAATAGAGCAATAGACGCATTACCATACGAATTTCATATACCGGGAGGTTATCAGTATTGCGGACCAGGAACTAAATTGAAAAAACGACTGGAAAGAGGCGATCCTGGCATAAATAAGTTAGATCAGGCTTGTAAAGAACACGATATCGCATATTCCACGTTTGCCGATTCAAAAAATAGATCAAGAGCTGACAAAAAGCTTGCGGACATAGCTTGGCAACGAGTAAAATCAAGTGACGCTAGCATAGCAGAAAAAGCAGCAGCTTTAGCAGTAACAGCAGGTATGAAGGCTAAAACAGCAGTAGGAGGTGGAAGAAGGAGGAGAAGGAGAGTAAAAAGGAGGTCAACCACAAGAAAACATGGAGGAAATATAAAAAGAAGACGACGATCTACAAGAAAAGGCAGGAAGAAGCCCACCGTGTGGTCAATGGTAAAAAACGGGGCAGGTCTTTACCTAAGACCTTATCGTGCATATTAAATGAAAGAAATCAATTGGTCATACCACATAAAGCATTAACCAATATTGAATTATTTAAATATATTTCCTGTTTAAAAATACCATTTTTCCGCGGTGTGTTTATGAAAGACAGTTTACCAAAGAAAATGTGGCAAAATGAGACTGGAATTGTAAATTTGGATAATACTGAAGGGCCTGGCACCCATTGGGTTTGTTATAAGAAACTAAATAACAATGTATATTATTTTGATAGTTTCGGTAATTTACCACCACCAAAAGAACTTCAAAATTACTTTAAATCTGCTAAAAACATATATTATAACTATAAAAGAGAACAACCTGATAATACTTCAATATGCGGCCATTTATGTTTGGAATTTCTAGCTAAAAGTATCAGTCACTATTGAGATGTCTTCCTGTACGGTATCATTAACAGGAAAATCGTCCACTTTACGAAGTATCCTTTTTCCAGCGTTACGCTTGCAAAAAGGAAGGTTTTGGGAGGCGGCACTATTGGATTTTACAACTTACAACTCTATCCCCAATGTTACGGAAGGTAAAAATAACGTATTGCATTATTATAAGGGAAAGGATGCCAGTGGAAAATTTACAGACTTACAAGAGTGCAGGTTACCCACAGGTTCTTATGAAATTGATCATATAAATGAATTTTTGCAAACTAAAATGGGAAAAGACAATATAACATTAAAAGGTAATAATAATACGATGAAAGCTGAAATTACTTCCAAATATTATATAGATTTCACTCAACCAAACTCAATTGGTGATTTATTAGGATTTTCCAACGATGAGCCTGTTTTAGAACCAGATGTAACACATTCCGGTAAGAAAACAGTAACAATATTAAAAGTCAATAGTATAGACATAACTTGTAACATTATACAAGGTGCTTACAGGGATGGGGCTAACACCCACATCATACATACTTTTTACCCAAGTGTACCACCTGGATTTAAAATTGTTGAAAAGCCACAAAACCTGGTATATCTACCGTTGAACACCACTTTCATTTCAGACATCGTGTTGAGCGTATTGGATCAAGACGGTAACTTGGTAGACTTCAGAGAAGAGCCTATTACGATTAGATTACATTTAAAATCGACACTTTAATACAAAACCATGGGTTTAACATTTAAAAGCGAACAACCTACGGGAAACCGCATTAGTAGCTCTTCAGCTGTGGAGGAGTTAACACGCGAGAACATTCGTTTCTTAGAGAGAATTGGATTAAAATTAACCGAGTATGGATATACTGGATATAGCGCAGGGTCCAACATTCGACGAAACCCTATGGGAAAAAGAATATCACACCCACAACCCTTACACTTCATCGAAATTAAACAATAACGATGAAATTCGTATTCCCATACAAAATCAAGACATTTACACACTACCATGTGAAAGTTACTTGTATATTGAAGGACAAGTTACTAAAAAGGACGGTACTACTGTTGGTACAACAGTTCCATTTATAAATAATCCTATGGCTTTCCTATTTGATGAAATTAGATATGAAATATCAGGTGTAACAGTTGATTCCACTAAAAAAGTAGGTATTACGACAACTTTAAAAGGATTAACATCTATAACACCCAATGAAACCAATTTACTTAAACCTGCCGGATGGGTATTACCTACGATTGACACGATCACTCCAAATCCAAATGGATATTTTGATTTTCATATTCCATTACGTTTGCTGCTTGGTTTTGCTGAAGATTATAGGAAAATAATATTAAACGTTAAACAAGAATTAGTTTTGTTGAGATCTTCTAACGATAAAGACATTATTAAAGCTGCAGATGCTACTACAGATGCGACTTTAGAATGGAAATTAAAATTAGACAAAATTGTATGGAGAGTTCCACATGTTAAATTGGCTGACGAGCATAGAATGCTACTTTTAAGAAAATTAAAAGCCGATCGTGATATTGTTATTCCATTTAGAAGTTGGGAATTTCATGAGCATCCCAGTTTACCTACTACGGATCGACACACTTGGACTGTTAAAACATCGAATTATGTAGAACGAGCCAGGTATATTATATTTGGTTTACAAACAGGTAGAAGAGACGCCATTACTAAACATGCAGGACAATTTGATCATTGTGACTTGAAAAATATTAAAGTTTATTTAAATTCACAATTCTTTCCATACGACAATTTAAATGTGTCATTCACTAAGAAGAAATACAGTATATTGTACGATATGTACGCGAGATTCCAAAGTTCATATTACGGTAAAACAAATACACCTTTATTACCACCTGACAAATATTTCGATGCCTACCCAATAGTTGTAATCGATTGTTCTAAACAAAATGAATCAGTAAAGTCTTCAAGTGTGGATATAAAAATAGAAATGGAATTCAACGATGCTATACCGGCTAATACAACTGCATACTGTTTAATTCTACATGATAAAATCGTAACATACACACCTTTAACTGGAATTGTTAAAAATGTATTGTAAGAACCGGTTTTGTTTCATTCCGCGAGTATAAAAGCAGAGCGTACAGACCGCTCCTCATCAGTTTGTTGCCTACTGTTGTATGGGTAGCATCGTATTCAATATGGCTTCTCCTAGTGGTACACCTGAAAATGTGGTAGATATTGAGAAGGAGATATCTGAGTTTTTAGATCCTCAAGGTCACCAGGAAGGAGGTGAACAAAACGTTTGCGGACAACTTCACGCCAGTAATAATGTTGAAGAAAAAGGTAAAAGAAGAAAGACTATACAAAAGAGAAAAAGGGATATTGAAGATAATATTTCTCCAAACATATTGAGTGAGGTATTTTTGCGAATATTTTACCCAATCTCTTCCAGTTTGGATAAAAGTGTTTTAATCGGTGTTATGAAATCTACAGATTATTCCCCTACTGTAATTTTAACTCATGGACCCAAAATGATTTTGTTTACGGACAGTGCTTGGGAATCGTTTATGAAACATTTGCATCTGCTAGAATGCTATTTAAGTAGTAACATGTTTGGAAGAAAGACAAGGGTAGGACTTTTGGATTCAAATGTGGAAATTGATATCATTAAACAACGTGGTGATCATCAGCTACGGTTTAGAGACACAACAAGACATGATAACAAAATTCAACTTAATCGAGAGGAGTTTTTCATTTTAACTTGTGCTACTGAACCTATAACAAGATACTTGAGACAACTGGTGTTTTCAAGTTCGATTATTAAAGATTATCTGGAAGACACTTTGGACAAACAACCGGACGCACCTATATTATACGGACCTGTGGATACTTCTATATTTAATAGAGTTCCTCATGAAGTACAGATGTGGAGACAATTGGAAAAGTACGCTCAACTACATAAGAAATCAGTAAAACAGGAAGAAGAGGAAGATGGAGGAGAAGAATCAAGTGTTAGTGATGAAAATGAAAATAAGGAAAATATAAAGATGGAAACTTAAATGACAATGGTTAGTTTTTAAAACAATAACCAACATTTTGTGGGGTTAGGCCTATTGGGGACGGTGCCCACGTTAAATATACACCAACGCGCCAACAACTGTACGGCCTGGTATAAAAGTAGTACCTACCGTGGTGTGGAAATCAGTTGACCTCCTGACTTCGTAATGAGCAGACGTGTGACCTTCAAAATGGACAAGGGAGAAGAACAACAAGTAAAGTCCAAGCCTGGTATTATTGAGTTTCAAGCGTTTCGTGGTAATGATGATAGATTCATTATAAAAGAACTTGTGTTTTTGGACATGAATACAAGTGTTCCTTATTCGTTTTTATTTAAACCACCATGTTCTTATTCGTCTTTAACTAGTAAAGCCGCTACTACCAACAGATGGATTTCAAAACACTTCCATCATATCGATTGGTATGATGGTTTTACAAGTTACACGGACTTGTATCACATTATGCATCACTTTTCAGACAAGTTTACCAATATTTACACAAAGGGGCTGGAAAAGAAAAGATGGATCGAAGGATTTACTCATGTTCCGGTTAATGATGTGGAATTGGATAAGAATTATCAATACATGCTGGAAACCATATGTATTTGTACAAAAAGCCCAGAACATGATAAAGATAGACATTGCGCTTTGAAAAATGCCTATAAACTCGCCTCTTACCTTCAAAGTGGGGAATTGGGGAGTGGTGGGGGTAACGGAGAGTATATAAGTGGGGAGCAGACAGGGACCTGGCATGAGTATTACTCGAGATTCCGAGACGACAACATCTCCGAGCAAGAAGACGATCTGTAACCTGACCATGGCATCTCACCAGTTCCTTCAGACTTTGGTCGAGCAGTTCAATGCTCACTCCAAGTCAACAATATTACCTGTAAAGAAGTGCTCGGAACTAAAAGACGAGAAGCACTACATAATCCATGCTATGAAGAAGATGGAGACTACAGTTGGGGAGGCCATCTGCTGCAGTCTCAGCGAGGCACCGTTTACTCCGGGGGATGAACCAAAGTTCCAGGTGTACCTGCCCAAGAGATTCGTCCATCTTCTACAAAACGAGGATCTTCGCTCTATTCAACCCGGGTGTCTATACCTGGTGTCCCACGGCTGCACGGGTAGCAATTCTACAGAGTTGACCATCCACATCGCTGACAAGCAGCAGTGTTAGATTTAAGTTTTAATGTTGTACATATGTTGTTGTAATGTTTTATAAATAAACGAATCATAAAAGACAAAAAAAATAAAAAAAAAAAACAAAAAATGCAACATATCAATATGTGACAGACTTCACGTATTGATATGTTGCATTTTTTTTTAAACTTCGCGGGTGACCTTGACCTTTGACCTTTGCATTTCACAATTACCCCCACTACTGTAATTACCCCCCACTACCGCACTAGGATTCAAACCTGCTTGGATGCGAAAAACGGTCAGTCTGTTGCCAACTAGCAAACGATGAGCACCTTGTACGAGCTTTGCATACAACGAGTTATAACTCACAAGGACTTGTTCCCAACATGTTTACAAGACAATATCCCACTAACAATAAAAGAAGATGTCAAACGCTACAGGAGGGAAAATACAGGGTATTCGGAATACTCCTGGTATAAGTTCCACGACGGGGAAAAGTTTTGTAGGCCTTGTGGCGAGGCCGCCGTCAGAGACCTTCGGCGATTCGTACAGGATGGTGGTATAAAACAATTCGGATTTCTAGCGCCACTGTTTCGATTTGAAAATTACAAGGACACCTGCGCTATTTGTTCCATTCCATTGTATCGATGGAAAAAGTTTAGAACTGTTTAATTGGATTTTCTATACCCCCACCACTATTACCCCCACCACTTTTTCATGTACCTCCAAGCGCTGTGCCTCGGCTTCATTTCTACTCCAGCAGCCAACCTAGCAACATCAAGATGTCTCTGAACGTTAGTTGCGCAAGTTACGAGGAGGTGAGCATCAAGACTCAGCAGGAGCTAAACGACTTATACAAGGAGTTGCAGCTGATGGTGGCACGAGGCTACCGTATAAATGTGCAAGTTTACGCTTGCAATATACGGAACACCCGGCAGTCAAAGGAAGAGCCTGGACACTCCTCGACGGCTTCCTCACCAGCGTCCATGAAGACCGAGCCAGACAACTTGGACTACTTCAGCTGACTAGCAGTTGTATTTCTTGTCCTAACCATTGTAGAATATGTATATTTTTTCATTATATTAAAGAAGTAAAAGAGCAAAAACACCTATCTTGTTACTGACATATAAGCTCAGTAACAAGATAGGTTTTTTTAAAACACAATTTGGATGACCTTGAAACTTCCCCCTCCACTGCTTTGTTACCCCCACCACTTGACTATTGGTGTACATGGCACATCGCAATTGGAAACCTCATTCCATCTTCAACAGCCACACCGACAACATCAACAATGGCAAACCTACCAACAGATGAAAGATGTCCTCACGCATGTTGTGACTTCGTCCACGAGTTGGAGAAGAGGATGCAGGAGAGGGCGATAAGAAGAAAACAGATCCACTCAGAAAATATCATGATAGTCAACGGCTATCTTTTATTGTTCGGCCTTATTATGGTTGTACTTTTCATACTGTACGGCATAGTCACATGTGTCGGCAAGGTTGCAGAAGAAAACGCTCGCCACCATCAATTGGAAAGTTTCAATGTTACTTTGTAAGTTTTCCTTTTTTTTAAAACTCCGTTTGGATGACCTTGAAAATTCCCCCACTACTCCACCACATCCCCCACCACTTCACCATGTTCCTGCATGAGCATCACATCAACCGTCATTCCTTGTCCGACAAGCAACCATGGCAGACAACAACACCATCAGCCAAGCTGACTCCACTACTGATGTCGGTACAAGTACGGGTTGGACACTGTCGATCGATAGTGTACACTATTTGGAGTCAATTTGCGAACGTATGAAGGAAATACTGCGGGACAACCCTGGGATCATAATACAAATGAATTTAAATTATGATTGGTCCCAAGTTAGAATGCAAGGGGACGACAACAACGGTCAACAATCTCCACAATATTCGCCCATGTCCCCGATCTATCCTTACGGCGAGTCTGACGTCGATGAAGATGAGGCTGATGAAGATGCAGGGGACAACGAGGCTGAAGAGGAGTAAGCTTCATTCCTTTTTTTTTAAAACCTAAATTGGATGACCTTGAGAATTCCCCCTCCACTATTTCCTTTTTTTAAAACCCAAATTAAATGACCTTGAAAATACCCCCTCCACGTACTTTTGGTTTACCCCCTCTACTTTTCAATACTGTTACCACAGTCTGTAGCTCACATCATTCCTTGCTTAGCTATCATGGCGGACAGCACTCTTTCTCGAGTTGACTCCACTACGGATGAAGAATGGCCATTTTCCTGGAATGTTCATCTGCAAGACTCGGCAGAAGTGGATATGTTGCATGAGAAATTGGTGTATGTATTAAACGAAAACCCCAACATTGAATGTAGAATGACTATGGATTTCGATGCGACAGGGGTCCACACTCAACCTTCCACTTCCAGCCAGCCTGAACCTCAGCTACAGCCAAAGAACTTTACACATCTTTACACTCCAATACGGCCGGAGGATGTGGTTATCAGCGAGGCAGACTCTACTACAAGTTATATTGAACCAACGAATTGGAAGCTTGTCGTTGACACCTTACACAAGGTCGACTTAGTATGTGACAAATTAAAGGAATTGATGATGCAAGATCCTGGTCTTCGTTTTAAAATTGATTTGTTTTTCATCTGGGGAGCACCTGCACGGGGCTCTTCGTCTGACAGCTCTCTAAGTACAACGGATGAGGAGGAGGAGGAGGACGACTAGTTATCTTTTTTAAAACTCCGTTTGGATGGCCTTGACCTTTCCCCCTCCACTGAGTTTATTTAAGGTGCACTCTCAATGACTGCAGCATCATTTCATCGCGCACCTTCACCACAGCAACATGGAGAGTCAACTCAACTACTGTTGCGAACGGAAATGTTTTTCATGGCCGAATGACATTGATGTTGCGGATGGCTTGGCGTGTAGAAAATGTGAAGCTTTTGGTCAATGCATGTGTAAGTGCAAGTCTTGGAAGAAGCCGAAACCGGAGTTGAAGACATTCCATGTGTACCAGATGAGAGGGCATAAGTACACTTGTTGCCCTGAACGTTGCATTGAATTCACATTAAAACAGCTAACTGGCTGCAAATTGTGCAACAATCATTTTGCAGGTTTTTGCAAACATTATTTAGGAGCCTGTCAGTACAGATCAACTTGGCATACAGAAGCACTCACTATCAATGAAATCGCTATAGATACACAAGAGTAGTCTTTCTACTCTTTTCTTTTTTAAAACTCCATTTCAATGACCTTGACCTTTCCCCCTCCACTCACCTTAGTTTATATAAACCCCATTCCCACTGACCACAGCATCACTTCATCGTGCTCCCTCGTCAAAGCAACATCAACTATGGAAAGTAAGCGCATCTCATGTTGCGAGCATAGGTGTTTGGAGATACAAGGCGTCACATATTGTGCAAAGAAGCGTTGGGAGGAAGAGACGGGGACAACCTATTGCTGTGAGGATAAGTGTTTCCTCTTACCAAAGTGGCAAGTGGATGGGCTGGCCTGCCGGCAATGTGAATGCTTCGGATGTTGCAGGTGTAGATGCAAGAACCAACAGCTGCCACCGCCGGTACTACAAACTTTCAAAATCTACAAATCCAAATACTTTTATACTTGTTGTCCGCAGCGGTGTATTAAATTTCACTTCTCCAATCTTACCAATTGTCGGAAATGCTACGGACAACCTGATGGGTGGTGCACCTGTTTTCTGGACTCCTGCCGCTACAGATCGGATTGGTTTACAGATCCATTAGAGATTGATGAGGTCGCCCAGGAAGCACAAGAGTAGTCTTTCTACTCTTCAACTTTTTTAAAACTCCATTTGGATGACCTTGAGATTTCCCCCTCCACTTCCCCATATACCTAGAGTACACAGAGCCTGATGGTCAGTCACTCGGTGGCTGTCGTGGGTGCGCATCGGTGTCGGCGCTCCGTTGTTAAGTGTTCAAGGTCACAGTAACATAAAATTGCGGGTGTTGTACTGGTTCAAGGTCCCCTGAGGGATAACCGATTGCCCATTTAGGCAGAGTCATGTCAGAAACTCGAGTTTAACTTGGCACTTTTGCCGTTTCTTGTCGAAAATTCGCTCCAAGTGGTCAAGGTCACGGGGACTCTGACTGAAACTCGGAGCGTAGTGCGAGAAACGGCAAAAGTGCTAAAAAATTTTAAGTTTCTGCGTGACCTTGACCTTAGTGGCGTCGGTGACGTCGTTTTGATGACGTAAGGGGTGATGACGTCATCAGCACGTCATTTCTGTGACGTCATGGGTGTGACGTCATCGAAATGACGTCATTAGTGATGACGTCATCGATTGCGTCATCGATGACGTCATCGATGACGTCATCGGTGAGGTCATTGACCTCGATGACGTCATCCCTCAGGTGACCTTGAACTGGGCCAGCGCCGCCAATTTTACACTACTTCAATAATTATAAAATGTTGTTCCCTTCAACGATTATGTCTTGAATATTTTGTTTTGTTAGTGGGGTAAAAACAGATTATTTTTTCTCAGGGAAAAAGTAAACGTAAGCCTAAATTTTTAAGATTTTTTTCATTTTAAACCAAATTATACTACACGCTTCTTCATATTTCTTTTACCTTTATTATTTGCTTACCTCTCTTCAGATCTAGCACGATTTTTAAAACGTTAATAGCAATACTGCAACCATTAACAATGTTACAAGACCTAATATTTTTTTACTTGTTTATTCTTTAACATACAGAAAAGTATCATAAAAACTATAAAATATATGACATACAATGCTATTTTACTATTAGATTTAGTTTTAACACTATTGATAAACTTTCTTACGTAACTTAGAAGCCATCAACCTCCCCCATGATGCATGTACTCGTAAAGGAACGCTCAACTCGTCGAGTGCTGGGGGCTGTCATCAATAGTTTATATCTAATCACCTCCAGTCGGAGCCGCTTTTACACGAATATAAAGTCTAGTGATAGTTTGGTGTTGAGAGTGAAATGAAAATTAGATATACAGTTAGAGATATGTAGTTAGAGATATACGAGTTTGGAAAAGTACCTAAGGATGTTCCTAAACTCTCTTCCAAAATTTCATTAAGTTAAAATTGTTACAACAAATAAAGATTCATTTTTCATTTTTTTATAGTTTTCCTAATTCTGATAAAAAAATAATACCATTTAACTATGATTTTTAGAATTTTAATCCCCTTTCTGTAGTTAGGCCCTACTTATTTTAAATTAAAATTATGACGATTCAATTTTAACCATTTTTAATAATCCAGCTTGCTAGTAATACTAGTTTTCGTCGGCTTAGTTACAAACCACGTAACTAGAAAAAATGAGTTTTAGAAATTTTTATGTTTTTGTGTAGTTTTTTGGTGCCTGCACAGTTGATTAGTCTTGTAACTCCAAAAAATATTTAAAGACTGAAAAAGGGAGAAAACAAACCACGTATATTTTAAGAGGTAAATTTGTTTCTGTAAACCTAGTAACTCCTAAAACAGCCTCCGTATTACAAACCAGTAACTATTTAAACAGCGAAATTATTTGTATGTTCGACCACTTATCTTCAAAATTGGTTATACCAAACCACATATCTTACATTCTTAAACACGTAACTCCTTTACTAATCTATTTAAAAACTCGTAACTCCACTCTACTCAGGAAAATGTTAAAATAAGGTAAAAGTGATATTTTAATTACCTTACTATAATAACATTCATTACAATTACAAAAACAAAAAGTTAAAAAAAAATTTTCTTGATAAAAAAAGTTTTTGTTTCTCTGTAAACAGTGAAAATGTGAGTTACGATGTTGTTAATTAAGAAAAATTATTACTAGTAGTATCACTAAAAATATATAAATTTTAAAATTCAGTCCTATTGACCATGGTTAATATTTGGAAATTACTAACAGTGAATACATAACATAAATGAATGAAATGCTATTACCTCAAGTTTTATTCTATAGTGGTTGGATCAACAATCAGAACTGTGTCCTATAACCCCTACCACAGAATGTTGGTGTTTACCGTATATTCCCTGTCAGCAACAGAGAGCCTGTTGGAAATGGCGGTTGGTCCGGTCAAAGGACTAATGCATCAGGGATCAATCCTCCGCGATCCATTATCACTGCCGTTAACAGACACTGCGACAATTCACCATCTACACACACTGCTCTAAAATAACCACGCGATTCATATGTGGCACTAGAGGTCTTTGCTAAATATGTCATCAGTATATATTTTACACTTGGAAACGTTTTTCATTCGCCTAAAATACATGAAATGTAATTCAAAACCGTGCGAATAATCCACTTCTCATTGGTTTATTTTTTGGGTTGTCCAGAAAAATCTAAAATCGTTTAAATCTAAATTGACTAAATCTGCCAATTTTAAGCAACATGTACACTAGTAATATGCTTTGACTCAATTTCATAATACAATAACGAACATACTGGTTCGAAATAAGATGCTTTGGACTTACTAATTTAATAAACAGTTAAATTAAATAACCCTTTGAATATTACTAGTAAGAAATAATACTAATATTAAGAGTTAGTAAGAGTTAGTAAGAGAACAACTGAATAAATCTCGTATAAATGTAAATCGGACGTCAAGCTTTCAATAGTGAGATTTGTTATAAATTAACCACCACAGTTTCTTCCTTTCTAACAACAGTTAAGATTGACTCCAAGGTGAATTCTACCTCCTACTGACAATTTAGGCATTTCAACATTTTTAACAAGACGAGTATCACCTATTTCCTTTTTTATATTGTTATTGAGTCTACAAAACTACGCGATTAATACATGGCACTTAAGGTTCTTTTCTAAATGTCATTTGTATATATTTTACACTTTTGGAATAAGTAAAATCCAAATAATTAATTACTTATTCACTACAATTAGAAAGTAAAGATTTACGCTTAATTCAAATATGGAAATTCAAACTTAAATTCAATTTGATAACTTGAATATACATTGATTTCCTTACCAATGTTAATCAAATGGGAGGCTACGAACTTTAAGGGCTTAGGGCCCTTCCTTTCCGATTAATATTTATCAATTTACTTTAAAATAACTTCATGATGATGTTATATTAGATTTAACTGAGTGTTTAAATCAAAATATAAACATAATGCTACATGAAAAAAGATGAATTGTCACTGTAACTAAAGGGCAGGATTGCGCCATCGTCCATAAAATCGTGTTTAGACTAATGTTTTAAACTCTTTTATTGTATTTTCTGATGTTTCTACTGTAGAACCCTGTTCACCCTGCAAACTGGTTTTATTTATACAAATATATAAAAATAGAATATATATGGTGATAAAAATGATACTAACGATGTGATTGATAGGTTGAATGTTGTAAAATATAAAAGTCGAATTGAGTAATAAACAAATTATTTATTATTAAAGGAGAATTATTCATGCATTACTAAACAGAACTGTTTCTATAATGACAATAGCTACACATTCGTCTTGGGATATGGCACTGTCGTTATCCAAGTGTGAGCTAATTTCTCACATTATGGTGCAGATTTTCAGAAACTCTGCAGCTAATGTCAAGGAGATATTTCTTAAACATTCACAGTTTGTTTAATAGGATTCATTCTCTTTCATTTCAGGAAGAATATGCACTACATAGGACTTAAATTTATTATAGAGCAACTAAGTTAACAATCAGGTAGTCACGTCGTGCCTCTAATGACACAAACAACGGAGTAATTACGCCGCGTCGCTCCTTACCACCAGCAAGCGTTACCCCGCCACAACAATGTTGACTAAGGAGCGATAGTAGTGTGTTTTTGCGGTTGCTGGCTCAGTTCAATGACCTCTGAGGAATGTGATGACGTCATCGCCAAGGTCAATGACCCCGATGACGTCATCGATGACGTAATCGATGAGGTCATCGATGATGACGCAATCGATGACGTCATCAAAATGACGTCATCGATGACGTAATCGATGAAGTCACCATCGATGACGTCATTTCCGTGACGTCACACCCATGACGTCACAGAAATAACATGCTGATGACGTCATCATCCATTACATCATCAAAATGACGTCACTGACACTGTTAAGGTCAAGGTCACGCCGAAACTCAAAATTTTTTGGCACTTTTGCCGTTTCTCGCACTACGCTCCGAGTTTCAGTCAGAGTCCACGTGACCTTGACGACTTGGAGCGAATTTACGATGAGAAACAGCAAAAGTGCCAAGTCAAACTCGAGTTTGTGACATGACCTTGCTTAAACCGTCATCCACTAGTCCTCAGAGGCCATTGAACAAGCACAACATCCGCAATTTCATATTACTGTGACCTTGAACACTTAACAACTACGCCGACACCGATGCGCACCCCACGACAGTCACCGAGCGACTGACCTCCAGGCTCCGCGTACTCTAGATATATCGGCTTGAGAGACTAAGACTCTAAACTGTCAGGAATGGGAGTAATTAACTGAATCTTGCAAGGAAAAGTCATTTCATCCAATATTCTAAACAAATCTTCATCAGTAAAACTTACATTAGTCTGTTTGGTATAAAACTTAGGGTGTCCGCGCAACAGTTTGCGCCACTTAGCTAAAGTCGAAACCTTTTTGACTTTGCGTGGTGGACAGTGAGCAACTAATAAAGTCTTAACACGGCTAAGTTTCTTACCTAAAGCGCCCCGCGACATGGCTTCCCCTCACAAAAGTCCGCACAATACTGAGAGACTGCTTGTAGCGCATGAGTCAAGGGAAAAGAGGTGGGGGAAACAGCAGGAGTGGGGGAAGGTCACAGTGGTGGGGGAAGGTGAGGTTGTACGCTGGAGTATCGCATTACTTCACCATGAGCTGTCCTACAGTTAACACACTGTTCTCTTGGCCCGAGTTGACACTAGAAGAAACATTTCTGTACAGCTTAGGCTGTGAGAGCCTAAGAGGCAAAGTCAAAGTGGAAATTGTGTTAAACTCCAAGATGAAGAGTCTCCTAAATAAACTAATTGTATCCCTGCAATCCCCTATAACTCTGGAGAAATACCACTTTATAAAGCGACACCTTATTCTTTGGCAAAACGAATTGGAAATGGAAAAGATTACAGTAAAATTAATTTAACTTAAAACTTGGACTGGACACTCATGGCGATACCACGTGGCGTGCAAACGCCACCCTAAACATTACAAGTTAGGTTATTAAGCACCTCTGGTACGATAACCGATGTGCTAGAGTTAAAGCGTGATGACCTTGAGTCAAAACACTGAAATACTACAAGTCAATATCGTCCCAGAGGTAAAGTGTAGTGACCTACACTTAACACATCTTGTGCGAGTGACGGGCGTGCCCGTCATGTGCAGTCGGCACACCTGGCGTTTGGCGGGCGCGCCCGTCATGTGCAGTCGGCACACCTGGCGTTTGGCGGGCGCGCCCGTCATGTGCAGTCGGCACACCTGGCGTTTGGCGGGCGCGCCCGTCATGTTGGCATAGCAACAACCTTCGTTCAGTGTGACGACCTTGAGGCAAAACACTGAAATACTACAAGTCGATATCGTCTCAGAGTTAAAGTGTAGTGACCTACATTTATAACTTGTAAAATTACTTACATATAGAGAGCTAGAGAACAGCGAGGCGCACCGCATGGAAGCCAGAGACATACTGGCGAAGCGGTGTTGTGCAGCCTAGGGACCCAGTTGTGGTGGGGGTATAGCCAACACTTAGAGTACAAGTGTTGTGGGTGACCTTGACCCACTTAACCTACCTGCCCCCCCCCCCCGACAAAAAGTGCGAGCCCCCCCCCCCGACAAAAAGTGCGAGCCCCCCCCCCCCGACAAAAAGTGCGAGCCCCCCCCCCCGACAAAAAATTTAGCCCTCTTGGAAACTAAAAATTATGTAAATGAATCTTTGTTAGCTATTGAAAAGACAATGCAGTAAATGTTTACCAGTCTTGCATGGCAAAGGGTACACGACATTGGATGTTGCCTTGTTGTCATAGTTGGGTCTCTTCGGAGGCTACAGCGATGACAACCCAAGTGCCCCACACCCCCATAGGGGGGTGTGGGGCTTAATTTTTTTAAAGTTTTTCCGCGACCTTGACCTAAATATATCTAAAAATTCAAAATCCTTACCACTTAATCTTTAAATCTTAAATCTTTAAGTATTTAGTAAACATTAATGGGTAAGTATTATTAACACAAGTTTGGTGTTTTGTCTGAGTCTGAGTTGGAAGCAAAGTCAAACTGTCTGAGTTAGAGTTGGAATTTTTGTTTGAGTTTTTTAGCGATGGCAACATAAGAATGCCATGAGGCTAAATTTTTTAAAGAACCCCCCCCCCCCAACAAAAAAGTGCGAGCCCCCCCCCCCAACAAAAAAGTGCGAGCCCCCCCCCCCCGACAAAAAAGTGCGAGCCCCCCCCACCCCCTGATATCCTGGGCGTGGAAGCCCCGGTGGGGATATAAGGCGGCCGGGCTGCACGCACTTCTCATTCTGGTCCAAGCTTCCATACGGACAGGTACTCCCTTACTCTCGAGATTTTTATAACCACTTTACTTCTTTCTTAACATCTACTCTTTTCGTTTACTTCATTCATTCAAATGGGTAAAATGGGCCTCAAGCTGAAAAACTACCCGCCAGCTTCAACCTCGACCGACACGTCTCAACCCTCATCATCCTCCACTTCGATCCTGGAATACCTGATGACTGCGAACATCCTGAGCTGCCTGACGATGCCACCGCCGCCGCCACCGCCGCCACAGCCCGCCTCAATGCCCAATCTGTCGCCATTGCCGTCGACAGTGGAAGAGGCTGGTGCACCGCCATCGTCAGGAGAACTCGTCAAGTCATCAGGTCGAGTCCCGGTAGCCTCCCCAGCACTCTCGCTGCTATCGGACTCAGGATCGGAGTCTGCGGTTTTTGAAGAGACGTCAAGGTCGAGGATCACCCCCTACAGTCGCACGAAGAAAATCCTATCCTATACAAAATCCCAATGTCCCTTACCGATATCCCCCATGCCACCTACACCAACCAAACCACCCCGTAAATCCATCTTTTCCCCTGAACTTCCCTCCATAGACCTAACCCGTTCACCTACCCCACCCAAAATTGTTTGCTCCATTCCTTTTGACCAATCCATGCCTCTTCCACCCCCTTCCACCCCCATTCCTTCTAGCCAGCCTAATTCGGAGAAGCTCCAAGACACTACAGTAAAGCTTCCAACACAGAAACGTAAGCGCGTTAAAGCCCCTGCTGGCAAGGGTAAGAAATGCGATTACGCTCGGTTTTCAAGTGTGTTCGGGGTGTTGTGTTGCCAGAACCTTGCCTGTGCAGAAGGGGATCGCTGCCAACGACACCTCAAAAGTACAGTCAAATTTCGGCAATTCAAACCCTACACTCTTTATATTAGGCCTAAAACGTCCAAGTTCAGACATCCCCACGGCCCGCAACCGCGTGATATTAGAAGGCTAAAGGTTGATGAAAAATATTACTTTATTGGTCAAACCTATGGAGCGGGTAATAAGAAAGTAGAAATTGTTGTAAAAGGTGAAGGCCGCCTTTGTACAATGCAAGTACCACCTCGGATGGTACAAAGAGAATTTTTCATCCCTAAAGCCTATCTAATACGACGGGAAGGATGTCAAACTGTGTGGGAAATGGACTAGGACATGGGCCCACTAAAAAAAAAAAAAATCAAAATTGTTAGGTTGTGTTGGACAATATTTAAAAGTCTTTTCCAAATTAATTTTTCCAAATTTAGTCTTAACCCTCTTAAAGTAAGGGAGAGGGGTATTATACAAGTCAAGTAATAAAAAAAACATTTGACTTGTATAATACTTTAACCTGGCGGTGATGTAAAGTCACTGGGACAATCTCAAACCGTGTCCTTGAGGGTGAAGACTAAGTTACAAAAATCTTTAACAAATAAAAACTTACCTCCAAACACTTGTAGCTTGCTACAAGTGTTTGGAGGTAAAAATTTTTCAAAGTTTGAATGACCTTGACATATATAAACTACACTTTAAGTAAAGTGCTAACCATGCAATTAAGGTGTGTATTACATGATACCCCCACTCTGACGCTTTACTAAGCTTGTATGAGCCACGTACAAGCTACCCCTGATAGACAAGGATGATGTAAGCAAACTATCATCAATTCAAGTGAAATTTCTGGAAGAAAAAATTCTTGTTTGTGTAAGAGAAGTGTTTCATAATGAATATTCAAAAAGATTGGCTTTCAACTTTATTAAGGAACATGCAGGACGTGAAAAAGCACAGTATCCAGGACTATATTATTTATATCTTTTTGAGAATGGAGCAAGTGTAACGGTAGAAATAACTATCATATTAATGTAATTCTCCCCACCAAGTTTATGAGGTTAGGAGTGCATAATTTGGATGAACTGAACCTAAAGTTTTAGGAACTGGAATATTTGATACATCAGAATTGTACGCCTTGTGAAATTGAAATTTTTAAATTGCATTTTTTAATTGGAATAAAATGTGTTGAACTAGGACTTGAACTTGGACTTGATTGAGGTTTTGTAGAACAGAGCGGGGGATAGATCACTTTGCGGCAATGGACTAGCATGCTGCTTACTGGTCTATCCCCCGCTCAAAGGGTATCTTTACATGACCTTGACCCACATAAATGCATAGTTGGTGGGGGTATAAAAAGGGTAAGCAAATTGGATGGATACAACACTTCCATACCATGGCTCCACTTGACAACACCGTGTTCCATCGCAACAGAATTGTCTCTATTCTGGAGGTAATACCTCTAGAAATTATAGAAGTAGAGGATCAACTACCTGCGGTTGATCAAGAAGAGGAGGAGGAAGAAATAATGGATATTGAAACGGACTCTGACGAAGCTGGTTCAACGGACAATGAAGTGGACTTGCACGCCTACGAAACATTAGAGTCATCATCTGAGTCGGAAATGGAATTCCAATTGGAAATTGAAGAAGAAGAAGAACAAGACACTCCTCATCGTCCAATGGATAGAATGTTAGTTGCCAGAAGAATTATGTATTGTCATCGCTGCCTATTCCGTGATGAGGATGATTCCGACTATGATGGTGATGTTTCACCTTTGTAAGAAGTTTTAAACAAAAAGTAAAAAAAAAAAAACAATGTGAGCGGGGGATAGAGCACTTTGTAGTAATTGATGCTGCTTAGTGCTCTATTCCCCGCTCAAAATAATAATTCCAAATGACCTTGACCTATATAAACTTGTTGGAACAGACGTTTTTGAAAAACTCGTACAAAATGGTGGATTTAGATCAAACATCATCGGTTTCTCAAGCCTGTTGAAGAATGTATTGGAAATGGGTGTTTAAAAGCCAAATCTACTACATGATTGATAAACCGGATGTATATGACGTCACTTTCCCCCACCCTTCAACCTCGGGTATAAAGGGACCCAGTTGACCACGCTGCCCATTATTGCGTGGACATTCACAGAGTGTGCATTCAAAGCCAAACTGTTTGAAATGGCTCTTTGCGACATTTGTGGGGAAATCTTTCAAGACGAAGATCTTTTCACCATACACAGAGAATTACATGAAGACGAAGATAGAAAAGAAGATATTACCATGGATGAAATAGACTTAGACTCAATTGACCGGTTTTTGGAAGAGCACCAGAAGCAGACGGATTACTGGGACAGCTATCTACAGCAAATGCAAAGAAGAAGACCTAGTGTGATCCAATTTGCTGGTGCTCGACCATCCACTACTAGAAGACCTATTGAAGAAGAGGATATGCAAGAAGAGGACACGGAAGAAGAGGACATGGAAGAACTGGAAGATGTGAGACAACTGCGCACCACGGCCTTACCAGGACGAGTTGTAACACATTTTAAAATTGATAATGTGCAATTGGAATTGGATAATTTTATAACCCAGGCCAGAGTACTTGTTGAAAAAACGCTAAAAGAAGAATTACAGAGATTGAACTTCATTAAATTTGGACTAGTGTTAGAATCAAAGTTTACCAATACTGATGGTGAAACGGCATTAAGAGCATTCATTACCAAAAACCGAACCCTTACAACTGAATCTGATATCAATGAAATTATTGATGAATGTTTGGATGAACTGCTAGTTAAACTGCAAGAACATGAAGGAAGAGGATCCGGCTGGAGTCTGTCATCGATTGAAGGTATGGATGTAAGGGTTCACAAGCACGGATATGGTATAAGGGGTAGTAGTTATATACCTTTGCCAAAGAAGATACAAGCTACCAAATCTTGTATCAATGTGCAAAATGAGGACAATGAATGCTTTAAATATGCTATGCTAACAAAATATGTGCAAGAAAATCCATGTAGAGTTAGCAGAGCGTATCAAAATGTCCAACACCGCTACAACTTTCGAGGTTTGTCATACCCTGTTAGTGTTAAAAGTATTGGTAATTTTGAGAAACAAAACCCAGGTGTTTCTGTAAACGTGTTTGGTTTAGATGATTCCAATAGTGTTTATCCTCTGAGAGTATCAAAAGTTGAGGAAAGAAACCACACGGATCTGTTATTGATAACTAAGGGTGAAATTTCACATTATGTGTGGATAAAGGACTTTGCAGCCTTGGTTAAAAATCAATTATCAAAACAGAAACGTAGGTTAACAGTGTGTAAAAGATGTTTCTGTTTCACATATAAAGAGTTGAGACGTGGAGGATCGGAGTGGTTGTTGGAACACCAGCGGCTTTGTAATGACAACTATGAAGTGAAGATTAGTCTGCCACCACCATCTAGAGCATTTGTCCAGTTCAATAAAACAGTTCACCAATACCGGATTCCACTAGTTATCTATGCTGACTTTGAATCCACGTTAGTGCCGCAGGAACTTCCGGATGGTGAAGTAACTAGAAGAACCAAATATCAATTGCATCAACCTAACAGTTTTTGCTTATTGGTGAAATCTACTTTACCTGAAGAACAATTGCAAGACTATGGCTTAACATCCACTCCGATACTCTACCGTGGGGAAGAAGCTGCTAAGTATTTTGTAGACCAGTTGTATGACATTGCTGAAAAGGCGGAACGCTTATACGATAATGTTTTACCCATGGAACCTTTGAACCAAAATCAACAAGAAGAATACATTTCAGCAACAAGATGTTATCTATGTAAGAAGAGCTTCAGTGAAGAAAATCCAAAAGTAAGAGATCATGATCACCTCACAGGGTTATACAGAGGACCTGCTTGTAATTCATGCAATATAAATTACAAACTGCCAAACTTTATCCCTGTAGTGTTACACAATCTTAGCGGCTACGACTCCCACTTCATTGTTCCAGAGTTAGGAAGAGATAATGGTAAAATTGATGTTCTTGCTACAACATTGGAAAAGTACATCAGTTTCTCAAAAACAGTAGGTAAAATTAAACTTCGCTTCGTAGACTCTTATAGATTTATGGCATCTAGTTTGAGCAGATTGTCTGAGAACCTAAGAAGAGAAGACCTAAAAGAAACCAGCAAAATTGTACCTGAAGATAAATTGGACTTAGTAATGCGTAAAGGAGTGTTCCCCTATGATTACATAACTTCTGCAGAAAAATTTGAAGAAACCAGTCTGCCACCAATTGAAGCCTTCGATAGCAAGTTAAATGAAAGTGCAATCACCGTTGAAGACTATAATCATGCTTGTAATGTTTGGAACCAGCTCAACATTCAAACCTTAGGGGAATATTCTGACTTTTATATAAAACTGGACGTAACTCTGCTGTGCGATGTGATGGAAGAATTTCGAAACACCTGCTTCTCCGCCTATGGACTGGACCCTTTACACTCGTACACATCTCCAGGATTAGCATGGCAAGCTATGCTAAAGTCAACCAACTGTCGACTGGAACTTCTAACGGATATTGATATGGTGCTCATGATGGAATCTGGTGTACGGGGCGGTTTAACACAAGCTGTAACACGTCATGTTAAAGCCAACAACAAGTACATCCCCGGCTTCGACGAGCAACAACCATCGGTCTACCTTGGCTACTTTGACGCAAACAACCTTTATGGTTGGGCAATGTCAAATCCGCTTCCCTATGCTGACTTCAAATGGATCGACCCAGGCACCATCGGTGACATCTCACAGATTCCAAAGAATGGTCCAAAAGGCTATATTTTGGACTGTGATTTCGAATATCCGGAGCACCTTCATGACCACCACTACGACTTGCCTCTCCTAGCCAAGACTGAAGTTTCACCGACAGGAAGATGGCCAAAATTGATGATGACCTTGGAGAATAAAGATCGGTATGTGGCTCACTACTGGGTAGTTCAACAGGCTATTGAATTGGGTCTACGTATAGTGAGAATTCATAGAGCAATTGAATTCACCCAGTCTTGTTGGTTGAAACCATATATTGATTCCAACACTACAAGAAGAGCTGCAGCGACAACAGCATTTGAAAAGGACTTCTACAAATTAATGAACAACGCCATCTTTGGAAAGACCTTGGAGAACAAAAGAAAACACAAAAATGTAAAATTAGTGAGTGATCCTAGGAAATTGGAAAAATTAGTGCAAAAACCAAATTTCGGAACATCCATGATTATAAACGAAAATCTAGTCGCTGTCAGTATGAAGAAAACAACAATAGTCATGGACCGTCCGTTATACATAGGTATGTCTATTTTGGACATCAGTAAAACCCTGATGTATGATTTCCATTATAACAAAATGGTTAAACACTACGGAAGGGAAAACATTGGAGTCGCATACATGGATACGGACGCGTTTATCTACTGGATAAAGACTTTGGACATGTATGAAGACCTAAGGACTTTTCCATACAAAGAAGATTTCAACTTTTCTGACTATCCGAAGAACCATCCAAATTATAATGAAAAATATAAAAAAGTAATTGGAAAATTTAAAGATGAAGCAAATGGAATGCCTTTAGAAGAACTAGTGGCACTGATGGCAAAATTGTATTCATTTAAGATGTACAACGAGAACAACACACCGACAGTCAAGAAAGCAAAAGGAGTGAAGACATCTTATTTGAAAAAACATGTGACATTTGACCACTACAAGACTTGTTTATTTGAAGATACTACCATCTCAGCAACATTTAGCAATATCCGAAGCTTCAAACATCAAGTCTACAGTGTTACCGAAATTACAAAAGCACTGTCAGCTCGGGATGATAAAAGACACATTATGCCCGACAAAATCCACACTCTTCCTTTCGGCCATTACTCCCTAAACCCTATGAACTAGTAACCTATTCTTCGTCCTTCTACAACTTCGACCTTATTACTTTCTCCTTCCATAAAAAAATGGGGAACACGGCAAGTCCAACGCCGTGTTCCCCATTTTTTTACACAAGTTTGGATGACCTTGACCTATATAAATGATGTGAATATTTAAAACAACATTCATTGTGATTATACATGTGACACAACAAACATTGAAACCTACAATATGAAGGACTTGAAGCAACAAATTGTCAACGAACTTCATAAACCTGCAAGAAGAAAGTTTCCACGAAGAAATACGGTGATAAAAGGAATTAATGATTTATATCAAGCAGATTTAATCGAAATGATTCCTTATAGCAAACAAAATAAAGGATATAAATACATATTGACTATTATTAACTGTTTTTCAAAAATGGCAGATGCCTTACCACTAAAAGATAAAAGTGGCAAAAGTGTTACAAAAGCAATGGAAACAGCTATACAAAGAGACAAACATACTATTAAACATTTACAAACAGATGATGGAAAAGAATATTTTAATAAGGAATTTGCAAATTTAATGAAAAAACACAATATAAACCATTACTCAACCAATTCAGAAGTAAAAGCCTCAATAATCGAAAGATTCAACAGAACTTTAAAAAGAGCAATGTATAAAATGTTTTCCAACAGAGGATCGCACATATGGATTGATATGTTACCAAAACTTATAAACGATTACAATAACAAATTTCATAGGACAATCGGGATAAAACCAAACCAAGTAACTAGTAAAAATGAAAACCTTGTATTAAAACGTATAAAAACGAATACTAAACCAAACGTTGAAAAACTAAAGCCTAAAAAGTTTAATGTGGGTGATAAAGTGCGAATAAGTAAATATAAAGGTGTATTCAGTAAAAGATACCTGCCAAATTGGACCAATGAGGTTTTTACTGTATTCAAAGTACAACCTACAGTACCTGAGACATATATTTTAAAAGATAATAAAGGACAATTGCTTGAAGGAGGGTTTTATGGACATGAAATGTTAAAATCAACAGTAGGCGATGTATATTTAGTTGAAAAGGTGTTGCAACGGAAAAAAGATAAGGTCAAAGTACGATGGTTAGGATTTAATAAGACGGAAGATTCTTGGATACCTAAAAAGGATTTGATATAACGATAGAGAATCATTTTAGGTTGAACCATTACAAAGGATGAAGATAGTACCACAAAAAGAGAGTTTTACTATTAATAATATAGATGAACTCACAGTGGATAATTCAGAATTCAATAGTGGGAAACATGGAAATTTGTTACCAAACACCGTTCGTTGTCTGGTTACCGGACCTTCCAACTGTGGAAAAACTAATGTAGTATTCAATTTGATTACAAACCCTAAAGGATTACGTTTTAACAATCTATATGTATTTTCAAAATCACTACAACAACCAAAATATCAATTATTGGAAAAGATACTGACTAATGTGCCTGAAGTTAAATATTTAAAGTTTAATGCAAGCGAGAGTGTCATGCAACCACAAGAAGCTAAACCATTCTCCGTGTTCATATTCGACGATGTATCTTGTGAAAACCAAAACACAATAAGAAATTACTTCGCTATGGGTCGACATAACAACATAGATAGCATTTATATTGGTCAAACTTACAGCAAAATACCAAAACAACTCATTAGAGACAATGCAAACATGTTAATTGTATTTAAACAGGACGAAACCAACCTAAAACATATATATTTTGATCATGTAAATGCGGATATGACATTTGAACGATTTAAAGAGTTATGTGGAAAGGCTTGGGCTGAAAAGTATGGGTTCCTAACAATTATGAAGGAACAACCGCTAAACAATGGTCGATACAGGATAGGATTTGATAAATTTATATTAATACATTGAACGTGGTATAAAACATTCATTGTTGTACAACACGTCTTGCTACAAACATGGTTAACCAAGAAAAATTAGTAAAAGAAATAAAATCACTTAGTGATTCTATTCGGGCTAAAAACAGAGCATTAAAACTAGGTATTAGCGAGAGGGAGAAATTCCTTGAATCTACTTTTAAACCTATTACTGAACCCTTGAAACAATTAAACAAAAAATTCGCTAAACCTGTATTGGAAGGGGATGCAATTGCACCTATCACAAAGTTTGAAAGAGAAAGTGTAAAATATGAAGGTTTTAGTGATGAAGACCCGGAATCCTCTACATATAGTGGCTTTACCGGAGCAGAATCTGAAGGAGAGCTAGAATCACCAGGATATAGTGAAAGGGGACCTGAAGAAGCACCACCTGCTAGCGAAGAGGAAAAAAGAGAAGAGGCAAGAGAAGGACCGTCAAACATAAGCTTGTTGGGTGAAAACATTCATAACAAAGGACCTTTAGGAAGGAAATACATGGTAAAAATGTTACTCGGAACAATTCCTAATAAGAATTACCATAGTTATGGAGCGAGATTAACAGAAGATGGTTTAATGATAGGTAATAGCCCGTTAAACGTTGATGAACACGATAATATTGTTGTTGGTGATCAGAGATATAAGGGCACAAAAGGATTATTTGAATTATTATTTGAAAATAAGCCTTCAGCATCGTTAGTGAAAGAAAAAGACATGGAAGCATATAAAAAGATTTTGGAACAGACAAATGCATATAGGAGAAAGTATTTACCTGACCAGCTTCCTTTTAGATCCAAGTCTTTAAAATATAAAGAATTTGTATCCAAGTTAATACCAACTAGAAGACAAACAATGCCGTTAACACAAAGAAAACCTGTAAAACGAAGATTTATGGCATCCACTTTGGATGTAAGTGCTCAGGAACGAAGAAAAAGAAGTAAGTCTGTTACGGGTACAGGTTTAATGAAGAAACTATATAACACAAATGTGATTTATTACAATAATATCAATAAATTGGTGGATAGAATGAAACTAATACATGAAGCTAAAGAAGCGGGTCATACTGGATTGGAAAACGAATGGGTGGCTTTAGTGGATGAACTCCGAAACCGTGGGGTAATCTCATAAAAATGCGTTACTCCCTAGAATACTATTCAGTTGCACCATGAGTGTCGACAAGTTCGGACGTTACTCCTCGGATGGGTTATATTATGCGAATAGTTTAAAAAGAAGTGCTGGTTTACCACAAACACCTGATGGAGACTATGATATTACTAATAAGAGGTTAAAAAACATAAAAGATCCCACGGATGAGAATGATGCAATAAATTTAAAAATATTAAAGGAAAAGATATCGCCAACATTAAGACTACAAAATTACACTTATGATGCGGAAAATCATAGAATTATCAACGTTGGTAAACCAAATCAAAACGGTGATGCGATAAACCGTGGCTATTTGTCATCTGAACTAAAAAATACGTTAAAATTCAATGGAAAAACGTATAGTGCCAACAATAAACGTATATCCAACGTAGATGACCCTAAAGATGAAAAAGACAGTGTAAATAGACGTTATTTACATTCTATAATACCTGAAAAGACAAAAGATGGCTTTTCATTTTATAAATTTGTTATTAACGATATAGGTTATCCAAAAAATGAAAATGATGCTGTAAATCTGAAATATATAAAAGACCATTGTGTCACACGTGATGTAGGAGTTATCGATTGTTTTGGTAATTGTCTGGCGAATGTAAAAGATGGTTCAGCACCATCAGATGGTGCAACAGTTGGTCAAATGAAAGAGACTTTAAAACAAGAGACATCTGGATTTGTAAAACAAGACCAAGTGGTATCACGGCAGGGGGATGTGTTTGTACAAGGAAATGAAAAGTTTACATTACTTGAAGAAAAGAATAAAGTTTTTGATGGACATGCATTAAGGAATAATGTTTGGGATGGTAAAGGAAAACAATTGATACATATAGCTCCCGCGTCATTGCCTGGTAATGTTGTTACTTTTGAACAGATAATACAATTAGAGCCAACTGGACATAGATGGTGGAATTGCAATAACAAACGATTAACACGAGTTGCAGACCCTGATTATGTAGATAACGCTGTAAATGTTAATTTTCTTGTTAAAGTGATAGGTAATATAATGTTTGATATGCATAATTATATTGCAAGCGGACAATATAATCATGTTGATGAAAAAATGAGAAATTCATGGATAAAACAAGAAATCCTTTATAAGTATTTTTTTAATAAAACAACACAACTTTTAGGATCCACATTTTGGGGTCCTTTTAGTATTTAATTGATCAAAATCGTAAATAACGTCATTTATGTTCAACTTGTCGTAGAGGTAACACATAAGTTGCGAATTTCAATTATAAAAGTGCATTATGACATTTCAATATATCAGTCCATATCGAGACAGTGCAAGGAAAGGAGGTGGGATCACGTCCACAGCGGTTTCTCTGTTAAGTAAAGCCTTAAATCGAATTCCAGTAGGATCCATAGTAAATAGAGCAATAGACGCATTACCATACGAATTTCATATACCAGGAGGTTATCAGTATTGCGGACCAGGAACTAAATTGAAAAAACGACTGGAAAGAGGCGATCCTGGCATAAACAAGTTAGATCAGGCTTGTAAAGAACACGATATCGCATATTCCACGTTTGCTGATTCAAAAAATAGATCAATAGCAGACAAAAAGCTTGCGGACATAGCTTGGCAACGAGTAAAATCAAGTGACGCTAGCATAGCAGAAAAAGCAGCAGCTTTAGCAGTAACTGCAGGTATGAAGGCTAAAACAGCAGTAGGAGGTGGAAGAAGGAGGAGAAGAAGGGTAAAAAGGAAGTCAACCACAAGAAAACATGGAGGAAATATAAGAAGACGACGATCTAGCAGAAAAGGCAGGAAGAAGCCCACCGTATGGTCAATGGTAAAAAACGGGGCAGGTCTTTACCTAAGACCTTATCGTGCATATTAAATAAAAGAAATCAATTGGTTATACCACATAAGGCGTTAACCAATGTTGAATTATTTAAATATATTTCCTGTTTAAAAATACCATTTTTCCGTGGTGTATTCATGAAAGACAGTTTACCAAAGAAAATGTGGCAAAATGAGACTGGAATTGTAAATTTGGATAATACTGAAGGGCCTGGCACCCATTGGGTTTGTTATAAGAAACTAAATAACAATGTGTATTATTTCGATAGTTTCGGTAATTTGCCACCACCAAAGGAACTTCAAAATTACTTTAAATCTGCTAAAAACATATATTATAACTATAAAAGAGAACAACCTGATAATACTTCAATATGCGGCCATTTATGTTTGGAATTTCTAGCTAAAAGTATCAGTCATTATTGAGATGTCTTCCTATACGGTATCATTAACAGGAAAATCGTCCACTTTACGAAGTATCCTTTTTCCAGCGTTACGCTTGCAAAAAGGAAGATTTTGGGAGGCGGCGCTATTGGATTTTACAACTTACAACTCTATTCCCAATGTTACGGAAGGTAAAAATATGTTTTTGCATTATTATAATGGAAAAGATGCCAGTGGGAAATTTACAGACTTACAAGAGTGCAGGTTACCCACAGGTTCTTATGAAATTGATCATATAAATGAATTTTTGCAAACTAAAATGGGAAAAGACAATATAACATTAAAAGGTAATAATAATACGATGAAAGCTGAAATTACTTCCAAATATTATATAGATTTTACTCAACCAAACTCAATTGGTGATTTATTAGGATTTTCCAACGATGAGCCTGTTTTAGAACCAGATATAACACATTCCGGTAAGAAAACAGTAACAATATTAAAAGTCAATAGTATAGACATAACTTGTAACATTATACAAGGAGCTTACAGGGATGGGGCTAACACCCATATCATACATACATTTTACCCAAGTGTACCACCTGGATTTAAAATTGTTGAAAAGCCACAAAACCTGGTATATCTACCGTTGAACACCACTTTCATTTCAGACATCGTGTTGAGCGTGTTGGATCAAGACGGTAACTTGGTAGACTTCAGAGAAGAGCCTATTACGGTTAGATTACATTTAAAATCGACACTTTAATACAGAATCATGGGTTTAACATTTAAAAGCGAACAACCTACGGGAAACCGCATTAGTAGCTCTTCAGCTGTGGAGGAGTTAACACGTGAGAACATTCGTTTCTTAGAGAGAATTGGATTAAAATTAACCGATTATGGATATACTGGATATAGCGCAGGGTCCAACATTCGACGAAACACTATGGGAAAAAGAATATCACACCCACAACCCTTACACTTCATCGAAATTAAACAATAACGATGAAATTCGTATCCCCATACAAAATCAAGACATTTACACACTACCATGTGAAAGTTACTTGTATATTGAAGGAAAAGTTACTAAAAAGGATGGTAAGACTACTGGTACAAAGGTTCCATTTATAAATAATCCAATGGCTTTCCTATTTGATGAAATTAGATACGAAATATCAGGTGTAACAGTTGATTCCACTAAAAAAGTAGGTATTGCAACAACTTTAAAGGGGTTAACATCTATATCACCTAATGAAACAAACTTACTACAACCTGCAGGATGGGTTTTACCTACAAATGACACAATCAGTCCAGATGCAAAGGGATATTTTGATTTTCATATTCCATTACGTTTGTTGCTTGGTTTTGCTGAAGACTATAGAAAAATAATATTAAATGTTAAACAAGAATTAGTTTTGTTGAGATCTTCAAACGATAAAGACATTATTAAAGCTGCAGACGGTACAACGGATGCAGACTTAGAATGGAAATTAACATTGGACAAAATTGTATGGAGAGTTCCACATGTTAAATTAGCTGACGAGCATAGGATGCTGCTATTAAGAAAGTTAAAGGCCGATCGTGATATTGTAATTCCTTTTAGAAGTTGGGAATTCCATGAACATCCCAGCTTGCCAACTACGGATCGTCACACTTGGACTGTTAAAACATCTAATTATGTGGAACGAGCCAGGTATATTATATTTGGTTTACAAACAGGTAGAAGGGACACCATCACCAAACATGCAGGCCAATTTGATCATTGTGACTTAAAAAATATTAAAGTTTATTTAAATTCACAATTTTTCCCATACGACAATTTAAATGTGTCATTCGCTAATAAAAAGTACAGCATATTGTACGATATGTATGCAAGATTCCAAAGTTCATATTACGGTAAAACAAATGCACCTTTACTATCACCAGAAAAATACTTGGATGGTTACCCTATGGTTGTAATCGATTGTTCTAAACAAAATGAATCTGTAAAATCATCAAGTGTGGATATAAAAATAGAAATGGAATTTAACGCAGCTATACCGGCTAATACAACTGCATACTGTTTAATTCTACATGATAAAATTGTAACATACACACTTTTAACTGGAATTGTTAAACATGTATTGTAAAAACCGGTTTTGTTCCATTCCGCGAGTATAAAAGCAGAGCGTACAGGCCGCTCCTCATCAGTTTGTTGCCTGCTGTTGTATGGGTAGCATCGTATTCAATATGGCTTCTCCTAGTGGTACACCTGAAAATGTGGTAGATATTGAGAAGGAGATATCTGAGTTTTTAGATCTTCAAGGTCACCAGGAAGGAGGTGAACAAAACGTTTGCGGACAACTTCACGCCAGTAATAATGTTGAAGAAAAAGGTAAAAGAAGAAAGAATATACAAAAGAGAAAAAGGGATATTGAAGATAATATTTCTCCAAACATATTGAGTGAGGTATTTTTGCGAATATTTTACCCAATCTCTTCCAGTTTGGACAAAAGTGTTTTAATCGGTGTTATGAAATCGACAGATTATTCCCCTACTGTAATTTTAACTCATGGACCCAAAATGATTTTGTTTACGGACAGTGCTTGGGAATCATTTATGAAACACTTGCATCTGCTAGAATGCTATTTAAGTAGTAACATGTTTGGAAGAAAGACAAGAGTAGGACTTTTAGATTCAAATGTGGAAATCGATATTATTAAACAACGTGGTGATCATCAGCTGAGGTTTAGAGACACAACTAGACATGATAACAAAATTCAACTTAATCGAGAGGAGTTTTTTATTTTAACTTGTGCGACTGAACCTATAACAAGATATTTGAGACAACTGGTGTTTTCAAGTTCGATTATTAAAGATTATCTGGAAGACACTTTGGATAAACAACCGGACGCACCTATATTATACGGACCTGTGGATACTTCTATATTTAATAGAGTTCCTCATGAAGTACAGATGTGGAGACAATTGGAAAAGTACGCTCAACTACATAAGAAATCAGTAAAACAGGAAGAAGAAGATGGCGGAGAAGAATCAAGTGTTAGTGATGAAAACGAAAACAAGGAAAATATAAAGATGGAAACTTAAATGACAATGGTTAGTTTTTTAAAACAATAACCAACGTTTTGTGGGGTTAGGCCTATTGGGGACGGTGTCCACGTTAAATATACACCAACGCGCCAACAACTGTACGGCCTGGTATAAAAGTAGTACCTAATGTGGTGTTGAAATCAGTTGACCTCCTGACTTCATAATGAGCAGACGTGTGACCTTCAAAATGGACAAGGGAGAAGAAGAACAAGTAAAGTCCAAGCCTGGTATTATTGAGTTTCAAGCGTTTCGTGGTAATGATGATAGATTCATTATAAAAGAACTTGTGTTTTTGGACATGAATACAAGTGTTCCTTATTCGTTTTTATTTAAACCACCATGTTCTTATTCATCTTTAACTAGTAAAGCCGCTACTACCAACAGATGGATTTCAAAACACTTCCATCATATCGATTGGTATGATGGTTTTACAAGTTACACGGACTTGTATCACATTATGCATCACTTTTCAGACAAGTTTACCAATATTTACACAAAGGGGCTAGAAAAGAAAAGATGGATCGAAGGATTTACTCATGTTCCGGTTAATGATGTGGAATTGGATAAGAATTATCAATACATGCTGGAAACCATATGAATTTGTACAAAAAGCCCAGAACATGATAAAGATAGACATTGCGCTTTGAAAAATGCCTATAAACTCGCCTCTTACCTTCAAAGTGGGGAAGTGGGGAGTGGTGGGGGTAACGGGGGTTATATAAGTGAGGAGCAGACCGGGACCTGGCATGAGTATTACTCGAGATTCCGAGACGACAACATCTCCCAGCAAGAAGACGAAGAAGACGATCTATAACTCGACCATGGCATCTCACCAGTTCCTGCAAACTTTGGTTGAGCAGTTCAATGCTCACTCCAAATCTACCATACTACCCGTCAAGAAGTGTTCCAACTTAAAGACGAGAAACACTACATTATCCACGCCATGAAGAAGATGGAGACTACAGTTGGAGAAGCCATCTGCTGCAGTCTTAGCGAGGCACCATTCACTCCGGGGGATGAGCCCAAGTTCCAAGTCTACTTGCCGAAACGGTTCGTCCATCTCCTCCAGAACGAGGATCTGCGCTCCATCCAACCCGGCTGTCTCTACCTGGTTTCCCACGGTTGCACGGGTAGCAATTCCACCGAGTTGACCATCCACATCGCCGACAAGCAGCAGTGTTAGATTTTAGTTTTACTGTTGTGCATATGTTATTGTAATGTTTTATAAATAAATAAACCATAAAAGACAAAAAAGTACAAAAAAACAAAAAAAATGCAACATATCAATATGTGGAGTTTGTCACATATTGATATGTTGCATTTTTTTTAAACTTCGCAGGTGACCTTGACCTTTGACCTTTGCATTTCACAATTACCCCCACTACCGCACTAGGATTCAAACCTGCTTGGATGCGAAAAACGGTCAGTCTGTTGCCAACTAGCAAACGATGAGCACCTTGTACGAGCTTTGCTTACAACGAGTTATAACTGATGCATCTTTATTCCAAACGGCTTTACAAGATAATATCCCTATAACAGTAAAGCAGGATATCGAAGAGTACAAGAAAGATAATAGAGGGTATTCGGGATACTCCTGGTATAGGTTCCAAGACGGGGAAAAGTTTTGTAGGCCTTGTGGCGATGCTGCCGTCAGAGACCTTCGACGGTTCGTACAGGAAGGTGGTAGAAAACAGTTCGGATTTCTAGCACCGATGTTTAGATTTGAAAACTACAAGGACACCTGTGCTATTTGTTCCATCCCATTGTATCGATGGAAAAAATTTAGAAGTGTTTAATTGGATCTTCCATACCCCCACCACCATTACCCCCACCACTTTTTCATGTACCTCCAAACGCTGTGCCTCGGCTTCATTTCTACTCCAGCAGCCAACCTAGCAACATCAGGATGTCTCTGAACGTCAGTTGCGCAAGTTACGAGGAGGTGAGCATCAAGACTCAGCAGGAGCTAAACGACTTGTACAAGGAGTTGCAGCTGATGGTGGCACGAGGCTACCGTATAAACGTGCAAGTTTACGCTTGCAATATACGGAACACCCGGCAGTCAAAGGAAGAGCCTGGACACTCCTCGACAGCTTCCTCACCGACGTCCATGAAGACCAAGCCGGACAACTTAGACTACTTCAGCTGACTAGCAGTTGTATTTCTTGTTCTAACCATTGTAGAATATGTTTATTTTTTCATTATATTAAAGAAGTAAATGAGCAAAAGCACCTATCTTGTTACTGACATATGAGCTCAGTAACAAGATAGGTTTTTTTTAAAACACGGTTTGAATGACCTTGAAACTTCCCCTTCCACTGCTTTACTACCCCCACCACCTGACTATTAATGTACATGGCACATCACAATTGGAAACCTCATTCCATCTTCAACAGCCAAACCGATAACATCAACAATGGCAAACCTACCTACGGATAAAACATGTCCTCACGTTTGCTGTGACTTCGTCCACGAGTTGGAGAAGAGGATGCAGGAGAGGGCGATACGAAGAAAGCAGATACACTCAGAAAATATCATGATAGTCAACGGCTATCTTTTATTGTTCGGCCTTATTATGGTTGTACTTTTCATACTGTATGGCATAGTCACATGTGTCGGCAAGGTTGCAGAAGAAAAGGCTCGCCACCATCAATTGGAAAGTTTCAATGTTACTTTGTAGGTTTTCCTTTTTTAAAACTCCGTTTGGATGACCTTGAAAATTCCCCCACTACTCCACCACACCCCCCACCACTTCACCATGTTCCTGCATGAGCATCACATCAACCGTCATTCCTTGTCCGACAAGCAACCATGGCAGACAACAACACCATCAGCCAAGCTGACTCCACTACTGATGTTGGTACAAGTACGGGTTGGACACTGTCGATCGATAGTGTACACTATTTGGAAACGATTTGCGAACGGATGAAGGAAATACTGCAGGACAACCCTGGGATCATAATACAAATGAATTTAAATTATGATTGGTCCCAAGTTAGAATGCAAGGGGACGATAACAACGGTCAACAATCTCCACAATATTCACCGATGTCCCCGATCTACCCTTACGGCGAGTCTGACGTTGATGAAGATGAGGCTAATGAGGATGTGGGGGACAACGAGGCTGAAGAGGAGTAACCTTAATTCCTTTTTTTTAAAACCCAAATTGGATGACCTTGAGAATTCCCCCTCCACTGTTTCCTTTTTTTAAAACCCAAATTAAATGACCTTGAAAATACCCCCTCCACATACTTTTGGTTTACCCCCTCTACTTTTCAATACTGTTACCACAGTCTGTAGCTTACATCATTCCTTGCTTAGCTATCATGGCGGACAGCACTCTTTCTCGAGTTGACTCCACTACGGATGAAGAATGGCCATTTTCCTGGAATGTTCATCTGCAAGACTCGGCAGAAGTGGATATGTTGCATGAGAAATTGGTGTATGTATTAAACGAAAACCCCAACATTGAATGTAGAATGACTATGGATTTCGATGCGACAGGGGTCCACACTCAACCTTCCACTTCCAGCCAGCCTGAGCCTCAGCTACAGCCGAAGAACTTTACACATCTTTACACTCCAATACGGCCGGAGGATGTGGTTATCAGCGAGGCAGACTCTACTACAAGCTATATTGAGCCAACAAATTGGAAGCTTGTTGTTGACACCTTACACAAGGTCGACTTAGTATGTGACAAATTAAAGGAATTGATGATGCAAGATCCTGGTCTTCGTTTTAAAATTGATTTGTTTTTCATCTGGGGAGCACCTGCACGGGGCTCTTCGTCTGACAGCTCTCTAAGTACAACGGACGAGGAGGAGGAGGACGACTAGTTATCTTTTTTAAAACTCCGTTTGGATGGCCTTGACCTTTCCCCCTCCACTGAGTTTATTTAAGGTGCACTCTCAATAACTGCGGCATCATTTCATCGCGCACCTTCACCACAGCAACATGGAGAGTCAACTCAACTACTGTTGCGAACAGAAATGTTTTTCATGGCCAAATGACATTGATGTTGCGGATGGCCTGGCGTGTAGAAAATGTGAAGCTTTTGGTCAATGCATGTGTAAGTGCAAGTCTTGGAAGAAGCCGAAACCAGAGTTGAAGACATTCCATGTGTACCAGATGAGAGGGCATAAGTACACTTGTTGCCCTGAACGTTGCATTGAATTCACACTAAAACAGCTAACTGGCTGCAAATTGTGCAACAATCATTTTGCAGGTTTTTGCAAACATTATTTAGGAGCCTGTCAGTACAGATCAACTTGGCATACAGAAGCACTCACTATCAATGAAATCGCTATAGACACACAAGAGTAGTCTTTCTACTCTTTGACTTTTTTTTTAAACTCCATTTGAATGACCTTGACCTTTCCCCCTCCACTCACCTTGGTTTATATAAACCCCATTCCCACTGACAACAGCATCACTTCATCGTGCTCCCTCGTCAAAGCAACATCAACTATGGAAAGTAAGCGTATCTCATGTTGCGAGCATAGGTGTTTGGAGATACAAGGCGTCACATATTGTGCAAAGAAGCGTTGGGAGGAAGAGACGGGGACAACCTATTGCTGTGAGGATAAGTGTTTCCTCTTACCAAAGTGGCAAGTGGATGGGCTGGCCTGCCGGCAATGTGAATGCTTCGGATGTTGCAGGTGTAGATGCAAGAACCAACAGCTGCCACCACCGGTACTACAAACTTTCAAAATCTACAAATCCAAATACTTTTATACTTGTTGTCCGCAGCGGTGTATTAAATTTCACTTCTCCAATCTTACCAATTGTCGGAAGTGCTACGGACAACCTGATGGGTGGTGCACCTGTTTTCTGGACTCCTGCCGCTACAGATCGAATTGGCTTACAGATCCGTTGGAAATTGATGAAGTCGCCCAGGAAGCACAAGAGTAGTCTTTCTACTCTTCAACTTTTTTAAAACTCCATTTGGATGACCTTGAGATTTCCTCCTCCACTTCCCCACATACCTAGAGTACACGGAGCCTGACAGTCAGTCACTCGGTGGCTGTCGTGGGGTGCGCATCGGTGTCGGCGCTCTGTAGTTGTTAAGTGTTCAAGGTCACAGTAATATGAAATTGCGGATGTTGTGCTTGTTCAATGGCCTCTGAAGACTAGTGGATGACGGTTTAAGCAAGGTCATGTCGCAAACTCGAGTTTGACTTGGCACTTTTGCTGTTTCTCATCGCAAATTCGCTCCAAGTCGTCAAGGTCACGTGGACTCTGACTGAAACTTGGAGCGTAGTGCGAGAAACGGCAAAAGTGCCAAAAAATTTTGAGTTTCGGCGTGACCTTGACCTTAACAGTGTCAGTGACGTCATTTTGATGATGTAATGGATGATGACGTCATCAGCATGTCATTTCTGTGACGTCATGGGTGTGACGTCACGGAAATGACGTCATCGATGGTGACTTCATCGATTACGTCATCGATGACGTCATTTTGATGACGTCATGGGTATGACGTCATCGATTGCGTCATCATCGATGACGTCATCGATTACGTCATCGATGACGTCATCGGGGTCATTGACCTTGGCGATGACGTCATCACATTCCTCAGAGGTCATTGAACTGAGCCAGCAACCGCAAAAACACACTACTAGCGAGCACAATGAATCTGCTATAAAGTTACACTCTTTATATAACCTTATCAGAAAAACGAGTAATCTAGCTCAGCCTCCTTATTATTAATCTTTCTGTATCCATGGCTGGTTGTATGTTTGTAAAATAATATTAGGTTACGAGACGCTTGTATTATAAACGCATTTAAACCATGATTGAGATGTAAGTTAGAGCGAAGTGAGTGATTTAAATATTTCGCTGGTGTCTTAAAGGCTAAATTCAATCATTGGATATTTTATTATACATAATAACAAAGTTTGGTACCAAAATTGATTAATTGATCACTTTAACTAGTCACTATTCATAATTGCTAGATTAGTTTGGTTAAAGTAATAAATCTGTTATGAATAATGGCCGACCTCGGTTATTAAAATGGAATAATCTTCATTCAGTGTTTTACGCAGGTGGGGAAAAGTGCAGGTAGGGTTTGAAAAGGTTAGAATGTTCCTCAAAGTTGTTTATTCATTCCGATTGTTAAAAAGTAATAAACATATCGAAGAAAAAGACGTTGTTTAAAGAAGAAGAAAGAAGAAGAAAAAAGAAGAAGAAAAAGACGTAATTTAATAAGCTTGTTTTTTGTCAAAAGCCGAGCTCTAATCAATGTCGAACCTGCGTCATAAAGTGACTCATTTTTAATATACTTATTATGCAAATGATATCAATAATATACCTCTTTATGTTGGTGATTGTAATATAATTGGTACTCAACGGTCTTAGAGAAAGCGTTCTCTATAACTTTAGGACTTAAGTATCATTACTAATGTAATCTCTCTGTTTGTAGAGACCCTCTCTTGTTTACGTGTATGCAAGATTATAATATTAGTAACGAAGCCCATTGTACATCAATAACCTTTATTGTACTTAATGGTCAATAAATTCCTGTTACTTGAAAGACTACTTCAGTTATGTTTCATAACAATAATGGTTTAATGGTTTCAAGTTAAAATAATGGTAGCTTCACACATTTAATTACAATATCCAATCAAAACCTATTTCATAGCATACGTTTCACTTTAAATGTTCTATTTGTCTTTGGATAAACATGCCATAGTTAATGTTAATAACTAAGTTTGCTGCCAAAAGTGATGAATTAATCACTTTAACCAGTCATTATTCATAGTAAATTGCTAACGCAGTTCGGTTAAAGTAGTTTTGGATACTGAAGTAATAGTTTTGGATACAGTCATTAGTCTTTTCACCCAGCGTAACATTCAGTTTTATAATTCCCTCATTGAAAGTGTTGATTGGGACTTTGTTCATCAGACGAGTGATATTAACAAAAGTTTTAGATTATTTTCTGACTCGTTGTTTTTCTGCTGCTTTTCCTTTGAAGTGGGTTCGTGATAGTCAATTCAATAATGGAAAGTTTTCCATCAGCAGGGAGTTGAAAGATTATGCAAATAAAAATGTCGATATTAGAATACTGGCTCGTGATTTTCAGGACCCAGCACTCAAGGCTCTCTTCAAAACCAGGCAAAAACAGTTTCGCAAACTCGTTATTGCTGAAAAGAAAGCTAAAATTAGTCGGGAAATCGTTGAGAGTAACTGTCCTCAAAAAGTGGTCTGGAACGTAGTTCGGAGGGAAACGGATGGGTCTTCTTGTAGTGTTAAAATTCCTCCGCTGGTAAAGAATGGCGAACTAATTTCTTCTCCGAGGGAAGTCGGTAAAGTCTTCAGTGATCACTTTTCTAGTATCAACAGTTCTTCTTTGACTAAGGGAGTAACTCCCGTCAGTAAAAATGTGTCCAATGTTTATGATAGTAACTCGATGTTTTTTGGGCCTGTATCTCAGGTAGAAGTTGAAAGGGCCATTTTATCCCTCAAAACTAAAACATCATCTGGTATCGATGGTATCTCAAGTTCTCTTTTGAAAAAATCTTACAAACACATCTTGCCAGTCATTACAGACCTATTTAACTCATCTCTTCAATCAGGCATATTCCCAGACCTATTCAAAGTTTCTAAGATCATCCCCGTCTTCAAAAAGGGTGACAGAGGAAATGTTGATAACTATCGCCCCATCGCCTTGTTGCCTACGTTCTCCAAAGTCCTTGAAAAACTAGTTTACGATAAGCTTGTGTCTTTCCTTGCGAAGTACGATATAATAGTTCCCTATCAATTTGGATTCAGAACCAATTTGTCCACTACTGATGCCTTGGTGGATTTCACCTCCAAAGTAATTTCTAGCCTTGAAAATGGTGGTCCCGCAGTTGGTTTATTCTGCGATTTGTCGAAAGCTTTCGACCGCGTTGACCATTCTATTCTTTGTGATAAACTGGAGTCTTTCGGCATTCATGGTGTTCCTCTTCTCTGGTTTAGGTCATATCTGTTGGTCGGAAACAATATGTGCAGGCTGACACTGATTCATTTTCTGATTTATCTGAAATTAAGTTTGGTGTCCCTCAGGGGTCAATTCTTGGGCCCTTGCTATTCATTCTTTATATTAATGACGTTGGAGCTCATGTTCAATCACCTTCCCTGACACTCTACGCTGACGACACCACAATGTTGTTTACTGGCTCTCCCGAAAATATCCAAGATGACATTGCTCTTTCAGTATCTGAGTTTGAGAATTGGCTGTTGCGTAATAACTTGCTTCTGAATCAGGACAAGACCAACTATGTCCAATTTCTTACTAGAAATAAGCGTGCTCAGGATTTAAGTTTCCCACAATTTTCTATAAAAGAGGTTTCCAATATCAAATTTCTTGGAGTGAGGATGGATTCCCAATTAACATGGAACCCCCACATTTCTGATATTTGTAAGAAGCTTAGTAGGGTAAACTTTGCTTTGAGGACATCGTTTCCATTGCTGGAGCGTGAGGATCTGTTGGCAGTGTACCACGGTTGTTTTCAATCAATTATGTCATACGGGATTGAAGTTTGGGGTGGTTCTGCTCATACCAATAAGGCATTTTTGGAACAAAAAAGGGCAGTTCGTATAATTTCTGGACTTCCTCCATCCCACTCCTGTAGAGGGGTTTTCAGACAACTCAACATTCTGACCCTTTCCTCACTGTACATTCTCAAAGTAACCTTATTGGTAAAACAAAATCTTAGTTCCCTCCAAACTGTAGGGGAAAATCATCGGTACCCAACCCGACATGGTGCTAATCTCCTCCCTGCCCAAATTCACCTATCCTTATCTGAAAGAGAGGCGCTTCATTCCGGCATAAAATTTTACAATAATCTCCCCAGTAATTTGAGAGGTTGCAAAAGTTTTGTTACATTTAAAAATAAGACTAAACAATTTCTTATAAATAAAGAGCTTTACACTGTTAATGAATTCCTGTCTGCTTGAATAAATATTTTTAATTTTGTATTGTATGATCCATTTTAGTTTATTTATTAATTTTTAAATAATTTTGTATACATAAATTTTGTAAAATTGACGACTGAGATATGCAATATTGTTAATTGTATCTATTCAGAAAATAAATGACTATGACTATGACTATGACTATGACTATGACTACAGCCAACAAATTTGTGTGTATAATTTAATAACCTTTAAAACCGCCTGCGGCCCCTACCCGACACATGGAGTTAGGCTCCACTCGTCGGGAGCTGGAGGCTGTTATCAATAGTTGATATCTAATCATCTCCCTTCATACGGCTCTATACACGTTTATACATTACTAAGCAATTGCTGGTCTAGAGATGGCTTTTTGTAGCTACTGCAAGTAAATATGTATGTATAAATAAACACGCAATATAAAGAATGTCTCGGAACCATCTGCAATCCTTTTAAATATTCTTTCCTTGCATGAAGACAAACAAATTTTACAGTACAACCATGGGTCTCCGGTGCCCAGTTTTGCTGGGTGTACTCTGTATGTAATTTTGGCTCATGATAGAACTCATGAGATCTATAAAACAACTTGAAGTATTGAGTTGTGGCATAACTATTACGTATATCAAGAATGTTTTACTTATACATTTTGACATACCTACCTTTTTCATTTTTAAAATTATAATTTAAAATTTTTCGAAGTTCAGTTATAAAAATAGTATAAAACAATTAAAAGGTGCAAATATTAGTTGTCTATTAGGAAACACCAGGTTTTAAAATATCCGACCATAAATAACAGAGAATTTTAGATTTTTCTGAAATAAAACACGCTTTTAGTCGGAAAACTACAAAAACTAAAAAAGACACAAATGTCAAAATTCATAAATAAAACATTTTCGAAGTTCCTAATATTTATGCCAAGTTTCAACTCTTTACATCGAATGGTTTTTAAGATCTAGTGTGTTAAGCCAAAATTACATACGGACGTACAGACTGAAAACTAGGCACCTGATCCTCATGTAAAATATGTTTGATTCGATGGAAGGAACAAAAATACTAAAGGGTTCTACAGAGTTCCAGGACACCCTGTATAGAGTATATGCCGAAGATAAAAACCTGTTACTGGGACTCAAAAGTAACGATGACTTATGTTAAGCTTTACCGTTACGTTTTACTGATTCTAGTTTATTTATTTAAACAAACAAAAAAAAACGTTCCTCGATTATTTTATTGATAGTTTCTAAATTAATTATTCTTAATGTTGACATAAATATCAAGCTAGTTTTTGTTCGATTACTAAATGTTATGGCTATACTTTATTTTATTCAACTTAATTCAATTTATTTATATTTTGATAATTGATGAGCAGAACAGTGCTATATGATAAACTCCTTCATGTATTCAATGAACTGTTAGTAGAGGTCGAAATTAGTAATAAAATACTGCACTCTTAAAATAAAGGAAATTGTTTAATTTTATTTGTTTAATTTTGAAATATGTTTAACTTTAACTAAATAATGTTTTCTATTAACTTCCCAGCGTTTTAAGTGGATGGCTGTTTTGTTCAAAGACTAATAATACTCGAGATCAATCTTTCGCCATCCATTATCAATGTCATAAACAGTCACATACGCCATTTTATCTTTAGCACTCCGTGACGTTTTCCTATTAATATTAATTAAAAATAACAACATAAATTAAATTTTATATTACATTTGAATTTTTTATATGATGAATAATTTGTATTTAATGGAAGCTATTAATTATTGTATATATCTTTAAACTGTAGTAATATGAGGCCAATAGAGGTGGTAAGTAGGAGGAGATCCTTGTAACCTAGACCACGATATACTTTGAGCCACCGAGGGCATTTTCAAAATAAAAAACAGGGAAAATTCCCTCATCCTCTCGACCGATTGACAATGCTGCAGAAAGTGTTTGGCGCTTATTTTAGTTTGTATGGTGCAAGAGTGTTGTGGTGATGTGTTGGATACAGTTGATATTTATTGTTTTGTATAACTAAAATGTAAAATTTTTCATAGTAAATAAAATTTTATACAACCTCTTTTAGGTGGAACAAGTCAGTTTTAAAGCAATCCTTGTCAACTGATAACGAATAAAAAAACACACACAAGAAGTACACAAGAACAAGACAAAATATTACACATGTGACTACCGTTTCCGAATCCGACGTTTCGTCTAGACCCAACGTGCGACCACAACGGTGGGTCATGGTTAGACGGTCGGTCGTAACGCATCCTCGATCTCGATAAAAAAAAGTCTTAAGGTGCTGCTATACATCGACGTCACGTCACGTCACGTCTTTATTCGCATCCATTCGCACCGATGGATCCGGCGATTCCGGAGGGGGGTGCTATACATCGACGTCAAGCATTCGCATTCGCACTGGACGTCGCGTCCATTCCGCCAATTCTCACGGATTCCGCGCGCGCGGAAGTAAACAAAACAAACATTCGGACAAAATCCACCCTTGCTCTCATTGGTTCCGAGTTTCCCGATTGCGCACGAAGATACCCGAGACGAAAGCCGAACGGTTGAATGGACGTTGGTAGCGGCCATACAGCGAGTTCGCGTCACGTCACGTCACATCTTCATTCGCACCCATTCGCACCCATTCGCACCCATTCGCACCCATTCGCACCGATTCGCACCCGAATGCTCCTCAGAGCATTCGAGTGCGAATGGATGCGAATGAAGACGTGACGTGACGTCGATGTATAGCAGCACCTTTAGGGACCTTAAAAACGCTGCACGTTAACACCTAGGTGCGGCGAAACGTCGAATCGGGAACGGTAGTCACGAGTGTAATATTTTGTGTTATTTTCGTGTGTTTCTGAGTGTTTATTATTTATTTTTTATCAATTTACAAGGACTTCCGTCTCCACAACTCATTAAGGCGAGTGACGACGAAAATTATAAAAACAATTGTAGATAACACATGGCCTTGTACCTTAAGCTACTACTGTACTGCTTGGTGTATCTTGAGCATGCTCAAGTTACAATGCATTGCTCCTTGAACCTGATCAGCGTACAATACATTGTCTCTAGGGCAAATAGCTATTAATTAGGGGCCAAGTGTAAAAATACCCAATTAAGGCTGCGTTAGGTTTAAGTTAAAACATGTTTTTGTTTTTAGATAGGCTTACTGTAAGAAGCAGATAAGGTGAGATAAAATATGACACGAAAGTTCTTGAAAAAAGCAGTAGAGTTAATAATGAAGGATTATTTAAGTACGTAATCAAATCTAAAATTTTAAGGCCCACTTTACAAAGATAATTTCTCTCCAAAATTTTGGTAATGAGGCATTCTCGAACAAGAACAACTATGCAGCAAGGTTTTTTAATTGACGAAGAAAATCCCTCGCAAAATATTTTATATATGTCATAATTAAATGGATTAGGGGCTAACCAAAAATGATACAAAACAGGCGCATATGCTAAAGAAACCAAAGCCCAAAGCCCGCACGATCAAGTTCTTTCAATAAACCAGATGTAACGATTTTTTTACATTTACATTTTGTTCATTAGCAAAACAAGTTTACAACTGAAAAAGTCTTCAATTCCGATGAAAGCAGTATAAAAACTGACGCCAGTTGGCACTCCACCTAAAATAATTGCACAGAAAGGAGTAAAAAGGATTAGAGGCGCCACTTAGCTGAAAGAAGGTACAACACCACATAGTCCATGGAGATAGCTCCAAAAAGAGCCATAATATTTCAGTGCTGGATACTGGTCTAAAAGTTTTTTACACTGCTTCTACATCAAATGGTATCTACAAAACCGCCGGGAGACACTCTCTCAATAGTCCGGAACACCCCGGACGGACCCCCATGTCGTCATCAAAATGGCGGCCAACCAAATTTGCAGTGTTTTAGTTAAATACTTATTACTTACCACCAAGTCAACCAATTTTGACTTTTAATGTGTTGTTTTGTAGGTATTGAAATTCTGCAACTGATAATACCCTTAAAATACCCATACTCTTTTTGATGATCGAGTCAAAAATGGTAAGCGATCAAACTTTGCATTAAAATCATATTGCTGAAAACAAAAAATGCAGTAACTCCCGATCCACTCGACCTTTTGAGGTCTGGTTTGTGGCAAATTGCTCAAAATACAAAGCCCTTCAAAATGATATGTCATATGACGTAGCCCAATGCAGTTTTCCTGACGACCTCTACTAGGGACGTCCCTAAAGGAAGTCTTGGAAGAAACTTCATTGGATTGCGTCATATGATACATCATTTTAAAGGGCTTTGCATTCTGAGGAATTTGCCACAAACCCGACCTCAAAAGTTTGGGTGGATCGGTAGTTATTGCATTTTTTGTTTTCAGCACTATGATTTTAATTTAAAGTTTGATAGCCTGCCATTTTTGACTCGATCATCCTTTTGAGGCCGGGTTTGCGGCATTGTTCTCTATACTTCGAGACCGTTAATTTTATGTACATATTGACCTATGCTTACATTTAAGATTTTCTTCTGACTCCTTGTGGACCGTCCCCCCTTGGAGGTCCAAGGATACCAAGTACTTTAGGAAGTAGTCTTAGTCACTCAAAATCAAATTGTATAAAGTTTTAGTTTTGTTACTTAAATACTTTTAAAAGTATTAGATCGTTTCAAGACTTTTTCCATTAAATATTATAGCAAAAATTAATGAAAAGCACCTATTATTTTATTAAATTGTTATTTATAAAAAAGAGTATGGGTATTTTAAGGGTATTAACAGTTGCAGAATTTCAATACCTACAAAACGACACATTCAAAGTCAAAATTTTTTTACTTGTTCGGCAGTAATAAGTATTTAACTAAAACACTGCACATTTGGTGGGCCGCCATTTTGATGACGTCATATGGGTGTGATCCTTGGAGGAATAATATATAAGGAGTGGCCACGCTCGGCTAGAAGCGAAGCCGCCGCGCAACACGGCGAGTGGTGGGGCGAACTCCCGAGTCCCACAGGCAGGGGGCATATAACAGAGGCATATACGCCTAACATATAACAGTATCATATTAGGCATATAACAGTGCCTAAAAATTCATGAAAATAAGACTGCACCATAGTGTTAAACTACAAAACTTGTGTTCATACAACAATAATGTGTGAAACTTAAGAAAAAGCTTATTTTTATGCATAAGTAATAAGCCTATTTTAATAAGCTACTAATAAGCCTGATTTTTACTATTTTATATTCATTTATAGTAATTATGAACTAATTTAATTAATTAATAACTAGGTAGTATCGTTTGCCAATAAATTACTGTCCAACATATCTTAAATGATATACGGAACCTTATACATAAAGCAGTAAACTCAATATTTTTTACAAATTATAATAAGGTAATATACATTGAAAGTATCAGTTCATGTATTATTTTTTGTTAAAAGTATTATACTAAGGAATAAAATCAATTTTACAGTAAAATATGTATTCGCATAATTTATATTTAGTTTTTATGCATTAAAATCATCTCTTCAATACAAATCATTGACTTTATTGCCCATTTATAAATAAAAATAAATTTTTATCTAGAAAAATATTATATCACTGGATAGAGAATTTCATCCTCTTTAAAAATGCAAAAGGTGGACTGTGTGATTTGCTTGGTTTTCTCAGGATTTTAATTCAAAGTTGCGCGCGTCGCGTTTTTCCCCATCTCTCCCGTGTTACAGCGGCGGAACCATGCCACTCTACGGCCAGCCGTGCCACTCTAGTGGAGGGGAGCGGCCGGCTTCACTTTAGCATTGTATATCCATATGAACGTGGCCTCTCCTTATATATTATTCCTCCAAGGTGTGATCCGGACTATTGAGAGAGTGTCTCCCGGTGGTTTTGTAGATACCATTTGATGTAAAAGCAGTGTAAAAAACTTTTAGACCAGTATCCAGCACTGAAATATTTTTTTGCTATCTCCACGGACCAACAATGGTTGCTTGTTTTAAAGCAATTTTATACCAATTTTTTCAGGTACATTTTAAGATATACGTGGTTCCTGAGGATAACCATCACCAAGAGGAAGTGAAGGAGGTGCTTACCCATCTAGATGGTCAACCTCAGAGATATTTGTGCAATTTGTAGACCATTTTATCAAGCACTGATAATCATCAGCGCAAAATAAGGTTATGATAATAATAGATAATCTCGAGACTTGTATCTCAATAGATGAAATTAACAAAGCAAGATAAAAAAGTATTGTTATGTAGACTATACATCCCCATACGCTTAGTATTGGGAAGGTAATATCCACAACAAAGTAGTCCCAACAGTAGCCTACAGTTAAGAAAAGAATAAACAAACCTTCAACTGTAGTGTGGTCTGTCGAGGAAGTTGTCACAGTAGCAGGGAATGAAACTTAATAACCATTCTTACTGCTCCTTTGGTTGCTCAACTAGGAGAGCTGAAATTTCCAGTTTCATTCTAAGTCTCAATGTTTGTTGGAAACCATGAATATTTTTGTGAATGAAACACAATTTATGTTAGATTGAAAATTTAAAATATCCTTCTAAATAGCTGTTGTTTTAAACGTTCAATGCTTTACGAGATCCTGAGGTCTCGTAACATAACCTAAATTTGATGCTGCAATTCTATATGGAAATTCTGTCTCATATTCCGATTTGGTAATTCGACATAATTTGATGTATAATCAACATAGAGTCATGAAACAAAGAGATATAGTATGTCTCTATAGTTTTATTAACCATAGAAACCACGAGACATATAGGTCTCGTAACTCACTGAAGTAATAAATTTCAAAATATACGAAATAGCCTCTCAGGATCTCGTATCAAAATTTAGTAGTTTACGTTTTCCCATTAATCTTCCACGCTGTGTTTATTATTCTGTATGTGTAGGCCCTATCTTTTGCGTCGCGATGAAAAGTAATAGTCGTAACAAAAGTGATTTTCCGGTACTTGCTAAAATTATTCCACGAAACACGAAAGTTTCACACTAAAATTTACACAATGGGAGCACAAAACCACACGATGTTGCAGTAATTAATTAAAAAATATTTTATATTAATTAACTCCAGCAATTTCTTTTTAAAAAAAGTATTAATTAGGTAATTAATTTCTTGATCATTTTTTAGAGTTATCTTATATCAATCGACTTAATATTAATTTGTTTAATAACAAATTACGTATATTTTTCTTGCAACGTGCAACGCAGTAGATGCAGAGGTTCTAGCCTATGTTTGCTGATTTCCTGGGCCTCAAAAGTACAAAGTATATATAAACTGTATAAATTTTAACAGTTTATATATAAATTTAATTTCAGAAGTTGTACTTTGTGAACCGTCATATTTTTTGGAAATAAACTTTCATTAATTCGTTTATTTATTTGTTGAACAACACGCAAACAGGAACACGTCTAAAACTGACGGATTTCCAAACAGAACTAAAATACTAAGCAAAGATAACGTTTTTCAACAGGGTTGTGAACCACCCCCTCCCCGTATCACCCATCCTATCCTATTGTTTGTGGTGCCACAAGACCGGGGTGGTCCAGTAGTCAGCCGTGCGCCGGGGTTGCAGCTGGCCGTTGCCAACACTCCAACACAGATTCCCTGCGATTCCCTGTCCTTGCGCGCGAACAAGGATAAACTCGAGAATAATAACTTACGCGCGAGCTCTCGAACACAATTTTTAACTGCTGACTACGTTAACCCGTGCTTCCGGACTACCAAGGCGTGAGCTCTCAAACCGCCTCTTAAGAGGTTAGTTTGATACCAAACTCGACCAATGCTGCTATTTAAGATTTTTATGTGACTCCTCGTGGGCCGTTCCCCTTAAGGGATAATAAAGCTATAGTAGCTTAAAAGAGTAGACATTTATGGCTTTATTATTGACACAAAAAGTTTCATCACTTCAAATGGTAAAAATGTACTTCATCGTTTCGGGACTTTTCAACCTCACTGTATACCTTGCCTAATATAGGAGTAGTGACTGATTAAATTGAATTGATGACTTTATTTTGCTACAGAAAATAAAAAGTAGTTAAAGTCATAGTTAAATTAAACATAAGTACCAGGTTAACCGAGCCTTGCTCGTTGGTTTTAATTTACTTTTTTTATATTGTCGTGGTAATAAAGCTATTAAATCTACCAGACTCTTTAATGATAACAGCTGTTAAAAATCTGCTTAAAATTAATGTTCCTTTATTTTTGTTTACTTTTAGTTGTTATTTCGTTACCAAAATAGCAACCCACAAGACCAATGTTAAAAATTACGATATTAAAACTTAAATTTAGACTGAATTCGATTTTTTCTGAGATTGAGGATGTTTCTTAATTTATTTTTGGGCCAAAGCACTCTTAAATGCAAAGTTTAAGCAAAATCTAACCGCTAGATTTCGAGATCGAAAAACACACATCCCTTCAGACATTGCTCGTATTCCCTAGTATAGGATTAAAAATTACAACCTATCTATATATTAATAGGCAAACATTCTTCTTTTCCTCCTTTTTTCTCAGCTCGTGTACATCGAAGAAGAAATCCGTGCATACCGTTTGAAAGGTATAGTCCTGTAGATGAGTAGAATCCCATTCTAATTCACATCGGACTCCAGGGCTACGCCCCACAGGCTTTCAAAGTTAAAATGTTAATCTTATGGAGGAAAAATAATTGATGAATCATTGGTCAGCTGTTGTAAAAACCTCTGCTAGAAAAAACAGGAAGAACAGATGTTTCAGTTATAAAATGTTTTAAACTTTGGGTCCAGAACAACTGAAATTTTGGTTGAATTTCGATCATAAGGCGATCTCTAGTATTTTTAATTGAAAGTTTACCTTTGATATTTTCTATAGTACTAATGAATTCAAAATTAACTCTTTCTAAAAATAATATTTTTCTTACAACATCCATTTTTTTACTTTTACAAACGAGGGATAACATTTTACTAAAATTCTAGCCATGTTCAATAATTTTTATACTATTCAATATTTACACTAAACATGCAAGTAAATGAGAAAAAGAAATTGTAATTTACAGCATGAGTAAAACAGGAGCTGAAAACCACGCAGTTCGGGTCCTTGGAGACTGAACAACACCTGGTTAAAATTAGTTCGTAAAGTTTAATTACCACCGTAAATTCCCAGGGGCACGTATATTGAATTAAACTCACTTTAACATGTAGTATTTCAGCGTCAAGTTTTATGTGTTGAAATCAAATCTTAGGCTACTATACAGGAATATAATTGAACTAAATGCCACTCAAAGTGGACTTATCGGTATGAAGCAAAACACCATGATACTGCAGTATAGGCCTACAGTGTGATTGAAAAGTCCCGGAACGGTTAACTATATTTTTTACCATTGTAGATGAAGAAATGCAACTTAGTATATCAATAATAGTCATAAATATCTAGTCTTTAAAGCTATTATCGTTTTATCCCTTAAGGGGGACGGCCCACGAGGAGTCAGTCAAAATTCTTAAATAGCAGCATAGGTCGAGTTTGGAATCAAATTAAAGATCTCATTTAGCAAAGTACATTGCCGCAAATTAGACTTCAAACAGATGACCGAGACGGAAATCGCAGGCAAACAGAGTTTCAATTAAAATCATACGGGTAAAACTTTAAAAATGCAATAACTTTCTTAATACTCAACCTTTTGAGGTCGGGTTTGTGGCTTATTATTCCAAATGCAAAGACGTTTAAAATTGTGTATGATGTGACAAGGGCCAAAGAAGTTTCAATTTGAACACCCTTTAAGGAATCCCTCTCCGTCAGTCCCTCTTGGAAGTCTTACAGAAATATGCTTTAACGCTTGTCACATCATACATAATTTTAAACGTCTTTGCCTTTGGAGTTATAAGCCACAAACCAGACGTCAAAAGGTTGAGTATTGAGAAAGTTATTGCATATTTTAATTTTACCCATATTATTTTAATGTAAACTTTATTTGCATGCCATTTCCGTGTCGATCATCCGTCTAAAGTCTGGTTTCCGGCATTGTACTCTGCTAAGTGAGACCTGTAATTTGATACCAAATTTGACCCATGCTGCTATTTAAGAATTTTGACTGACTCCTCGTGGGCCGTCCCCCATAAGGGATAAAAAGTGATAATAGCTTAAAATAGTAGATATTTATTGCTATTATTGGTATACCAAGTTTCATTACTTCATCTATAATAGTAAAAAATATATTTCACCGTTCCGGGACTTTTCAATCACACTGTATAGGCCTAATCTCATAGTAAATGTATTGAATTTGAGTTTCCTCAACATGGTGGCTTTCCCATTCTAATTTAATACAATGAAATAACCTATCGTAATTAGGTATTTAGTTAATTATTAGCATTAAGGTATAATTAAGTTGGTTTATTTATTACAATTTTGAGTTTTTAATAAAAAGTATGTTAATACTGTATCACAAAGTTAATGTAAAGTACATAAAAACCCCTGGGCTAAAATTAGCTGTAGGTTTTTCATGTGCATGGACCATGTATTTTATTAAGTGACTCTCTGTGACATGTTTTATAATGTTACGTTATTGTGCGTTGTTCCAGTTCACTCTGATTACCGTATCATAAATGAAACAATATCTCTGTTATCTCTGCCCCTTTTCAAAATCCTTGAATATTTTCAGGAGGAATACAAATTTACATATATGTAACCATGAGTAAAATGTTTATATATGTTGACGTACGGTTTGTTAATTATTGTAAAAATGAATAATATAAACTTTAAATACAAAAAAAATTATATTAGCTTCTTATTTTTATATTTTATTATATGTTTTTGTAACGTAAGCTATACACATATATAAACTATGAAACAATTGAGAATTGGCTAACCAAAGTATACTTGTTTGCACTTCTGAAATATCACCAAAACATTCGATGCAGAGTGCCTGTACATCATATCGTTATAAATTAGCTCAAACTTCTCAAACAACTCGAACAGAGTCTTCTACATACAAGTTTGCTGCTGAGCTTTTGTAATAGAACTGTTTGTTCATACTAACATATTTGTCAGTTTGGTAAATATTTTTGACATTTTAGATTTTCAGCCTTGTTGTTCAAGGATAAATGTTTTTAACACTAGTTAAAACTACTAACAAATAAATAAACTGCAATGACTAAATTAAAGTGATTGGCTGGGTAGCTAAGTGGTTATAAAGCTCGTCTATAGTTCAAATGTTGCCGGCTCTACCCTGAGAACAGTTAGAAGCGTGTTAAAGGGATGTGCGATCGTGGGCTCAGCGGTATTTTTTCATCGGGCTATTAATTAATAATCCTGGCAAAAGAATAAGGTGGTCTTTGTCATTAACACCAAGGTTGTACCGTCAGTTATCCATAGAGAAGGGGTTTAGAAATTCTTTTAGAAACTATGGAGCAGTGTTTGTTATATAGGCCGGAGGATAACAAATTGAATCTATTGGTCATTGCATCAACACAAGGTGCTTCAATAACTTCATGCCAAGGAATGTTAAAAGCATCAAGAAGAGGAGAATTGGAATCGAAATTATTATGATCTCTATATCTAATAAATTTTGGACTGGGTTTGGGCTGTTTTAATTTGTAAACACAGAAAATAAGATCATGTTTGGAGAGGCCTGGGGCTGTGAACTGATCGTGGTGCGCGATAAGAGGCGGATCACTGACTGCAATGATGTCTAGCAGTGTGTCAACAGTAGCATATGGTGAGTGGCCTGTAACGGTAGGATCGTCATGTTGCAAGAGTAAAAAAGAGTTTTAAGTGATGTCTGGTCGTAAGTAGACGGTCCAAGTAAGTCTGAGTTAAAGTCCCCGATGACAACTATATGACCGAAGCGTGGCAACAGACTCACCAGCTCATGCTCGAATTTTGCTAAATACTTAAAGCTGGGTGCTCTGTAACAAACACAGATAAAACATGGGTATTGTTTATGGGTATTGTTATTGTTTAACGGCAAGAAACATGTATTCAGGTCGCCCAAATCTGGTTGTATCAAAAGAAAACAAAACAACTGATGGAAAGTGAGACTTGACATACACTGCAACACCCCCACCACCATTGTAAAGACGATCATTTCTAAAAATATTATAGCCAAACAATTCGATACTTTTACCATTTAAAGGGAGGGGAGGATTCAAGCCACATCCTAGAAATCCCTTTTCGAGTCTGTAAAATTATGGCAAGCAACATGCATATGGGCGAATACATTTTCCACTTGTTTAGAATTTGTTCATAATGTGACTCGGACAAAACGTTTTGCCTACTCACGATCTCGTGATCGGCCATTTTCTGCCATTGTTACGAAGATTACACGGATATCTTGGCCTATGATGGCTGTTTAAAGGCTCAAACAATTGGATTAGCGCAACGAAGCTGCTCACTGTTTTTTTAGTGACATATGTTGAAACACTTGTACAATAATTGTAAGTTTTGTCAATTTACTCTTCTATTGCATAAAAGGATTTTTAAATAAGACATTCTTTTAGTTTTTTGTAAATACTCTTCTTATTATGTTCTAATTTTATATAAATGTTTAAGTTTTAGGTACTAAATTTTACACCTATAAAACTTAGAATTTTATTAAAAAATTTAAAATATGGTGATTTGTGTAGTAAACTCTATTTATAAGAGGCTAGTTAGTAGTGGGGTTTTGCCGGTTCTGGCGCAGGTCAAGGCCAAGCGGTTCGAACCGGCAGTTGTGGTTGACAGTGATGGGTGTGTTTTGTAAGTGGGTCAAGGCCATCCGGAGGGAGTTTTAAAAAAGTGGGAGCCGCAGGGGCTCAGTCGGGGCGGGGACTCGGGACGGGTCGGATCGGAGCGGGAGCGGGCGGGCCGAGGGAGGGGTTGTTTTTTATTTTTTCGTTTATTTATTTTAATCGAACCCCATCAGTGATCGTAAAATAGCCTCCACGTCGTTTGCAGTAGTAGTGGTCACCGCATCGCTCTGTACCGGGCGGGAGCCGGCGTTCGTTGTAGGCGTGGAGGAACCGTCTGTCGGACGTGCAGTAGTATCCGTAGTGGAAGTCACGTCAGGGGACTGCACCGGTGAACCCTGTTGTGTGTCCATGCTTGCAAGAGAGTGTGAGAGAGAGAGACGAGAGGCCTTAGGTGTTTACCGTGTGAGGCGATAGAGCGCAATGAGACACGAGTCGGAGGATGTCCGATAATATGGACCCGGTAAAACGGTGAAGAAGAAGAATTGGACGGGGCCGTCAATAGGCGTGACAAGAGGGAAATGTTGGTACTTCACCATTTCAGTCAAGACTGTCTGTAGAATAGTATCAATAGTGCAAGCGTTGTCAAGTTGAGGTGGTGCAAAATACAACGGGTGAAACCTGAACCGTTTTTTAAGTCTAGCCACCGTACTACGCGGTTTTGAAACTGCAGGTGTAGAATGCTGTTGTAAAATATGTTTTGTGCGCAAAAGTTTCAGCTGTAAAGTGTGGGAAGCCATGATTTTACATGTGAACCGCTTGAGAGTAAGCCGGCAAATGGTCAGCGGCCGCGATTGTGTCTGAATATATAGAAACTAATTAGCATATAAAGCGGAAACACATTTTAAAGTAATAAGCGTTAGTTATAAAAGCGTCAGAGACCTACGGATAGTACCTCACCCGACCGATGCCGCCACCGAAATGGCACGCGCGCGGCGGCAACCCCCCTTTTTATGCGATCGATGAGTCACGTGCGACGCGCCTCCAACCCTCTCCAACCCCCTCCCCGAGAAAACCGCATAAAAGAGCGAGGTTTGCGGGAGCTCGGTTATTTGTCAGTCGGCCGCGGCTACGGTCACAAGAGTCGGAGGAAGAGACGGATAGTTTAAGAAAAGTATCGGTAATAGTGGAAGTAAATTAATTAATTATTCAGTTGTAGGATTGCGAGTATCGGCCTGTGGATAAGCAAGTGGGGCCGCAACTGTGATTGAACAGGTAACTACCGTATCATAGCAATAATTGTAATATTAGACGGTAGTAAAGTGTATAAGGTGCAGGTGTGCAAGAAATGCTCCGTGCACGATGAAGTAGGATTGCATTAGCCATGTGTACGGCTTAATCTTATGGTGTAGTGATAACTATAATAGTAGCCGGTTGTAAAGTGTATAACCTGCAGGTGAGCAAGAAATGTCTCTTGTACTGTAGCAATAATTATAATAGTAGACGGTTAGCAAGTGTATTATCTGCAGGCGTGCAAGAAATGTCTCGTGTAATGTAGCAATAAGTATAATAGTAGACGGGTGTAAGGTGTATTACCTGCAGATGTGGAGGAAACATCGCGTGCACCATTGCACAGGTAAATCCTATAGCGTAGCACTAACTATATTAATATGACCGAGAAGTAGCGGTTAGAGTTTAAGTGTCGCTAAAGTAAGAGAGTAATTTGCATAGTAAGGAGGAAACAGGTGTGTAAGAATGGAACCTGCAATTAATCAGTGTGAGTTGCCTGCACGCGATGTTAATTAGCATATTTAGTTAAAACAAAAATGGAAAATAGACGCGAAAATAAAAGTGTGATTTATAAAATGATTGTTGTAGTGTTAAGAAATAGTGTAAAAAAAATTAAAATGTTAAGTGTTAAAAATAAATCATATGTTATAGTACTATGTGCTATAAACTCACGGATTTGTTGTTTACCGCTGGGGTGCCAGCCCTCTATATGGGCGGCGCGCGAGCTTTCCTTCGTTTATATGCACGCGGATCGTTACTCATGCATGACCCCCCCCCCTTCCGGACCGGAACCGGAACCCCCCCCCTCTGACGTCACAACGTCTTAGGTGTAGCGTGTAAGAAGTACCGACCAGGCCAAGGATTATGTGTGCATTTGCAAACAATAGTCTATTGTATGTTAAAAACAAGTTGCGTGTACCGGAGGTTTACTTCCGTTGCAACTATAATTAAGCGTCGGAAGAGGGTGGATAACAATCGACGATAATTATGCTGTTACGCGATGGGGAAAGCTGCGGATGTAATTTGATGCTATCAAATGCAAATCGAGAGGTACAAGGCTCCTACTTGTCAGCGGATGTAATTTGATGTTATCTAATGCAAATTGAGAGATACAAGGCTCCACCTGCGTTTTGCCCGACCCACATGTAACAAAGCACATCCGTTTGGAATTTTCCATTGACGTTGCTGGAAGGTTCCATACCCCCCTTAAACCCCTACCGCTGCCCCCACCATTCTGCGAACCGAGAACCACCCCGACGACTATTGCCGCAGCAGTTGGGCTCGGAACTCCGGACGCGGCAGTCCGACCCAACTCAGAGGGCAGCTCAAATGTATAAGCGGCCGATATATATTTGAGTTACTCTTGTTGTTAGGCTATTACTATTTAATATTTGTTGTGTCTGTGTGTGTGTGTCTATGGTTTTTATGCAAAGCGTTATTTGGTTTTAGTCTTAAGATGTGTTAGTTGTAAGGTTTAACTTGCGCATTGCGATGTTAGCATTAAGGTGTGTTATGGTATTATTTATGTTTAAGAAATGTGTTTTTTAATTTTAAGTATTGGGTTATTGTGTGTGTGTGTGTGTGTGTGTCCATGTCTGTGTTCATCTGTGTACTAATAATTTTTTATATTCCACAGCTAGCTGTTAGGATGGGTAGATTAAATTAAAATGTAAATGTAAATTAAAGAAGTTCGATTGAACTTCATTAAATATGGGTGGGACATGCGCGTTGTGCCTTAGGCAGCGCATATTTTTATTGTTTTTGATTTTTGTTTTTGATTTTGGTCAGGCAAAAATATGATTGGGTGGGTTTAGATTAAGGGTGGGAGGTTAGAGTTGCGTCTTGCATTACCTGTTCCAGAGTCCCTATTGTAAAATTGGAATGGTCAAGTCCAGTGCCCAGGCCCGAGGCTGGCCGCCCGTATCACAGACTACCAAACTGGATCGCCACGTGCGTGCGGGCCAAAAATCGGGATCCCTAGCAAGACGTAACTTTTTGGGTTGGGATTGGGAGTGTTTGAGGAACACAGGGTGGTGGAGACGGTCCTGGCCGCCTCCATCACCTTGGATCATTATTATTTTTTGGTGACCTTGACCTCAATTCACTCATGCATAACCCCCCCCCCCTTCCTCAACCGGAACCGGAACCCCCCCCCCCCCCGAGGTCACTTTCACTTGTTGCGTGTGCTGTGTGATTATTTAAGCGAGGCCGACTAACGGGTCTGTTTATTCTGATTCCAGCCGCCAACGCTGCCGCATCAGAGCCATGTCGTCTACTTCCAGTACCACTGCCAACACTACCAGCACCACTACCACTTCACCACCTGTCGCACCAGCGAAGAGACTCCGTTTGAAGAATGTGCCGGAGCACATGCTGCAGCAGATGGAGACACCACCTTCCACATCCAGAAGTCCAGCTCCGGCCAACATTCTTCTGCAAGCGATGACAGTTCTTGGGAGCATCTTCTCCCCACCTCCGTCACCAATCCATGAGGAGCAGCCGTCAGAAGATGGATCTGCAGTAATGGCACCACCACCGCAGAAGAAAGTGACGGATGTGGCAAGAACTGTTGAGCCTCTTCGTCCTGATACACCTTCACTTCTCAATTTTATTCGTCCTTATATTTCCTTGCCACCACTAATCACCCCTATTTCTGAATCTACCCCTCCTCGTCCTATCATTCCTGTTTTAGAGCGAAAAAAGAAGCTTTTCAAAATTGCTCCTTCAGAGCGTTATCAATTATTAATGAAAGAGCGACGCAGGGCATTTAAAAATCCGCGTAAATGTCCTGAAGTGCTCTGTAAGGGTCTTAAAAAAGGATCAGTTTGTGGTAAGAAATGTGTTTTAAACGAAAAGTATTGCCGTTTACATGTCGTGAAACACATTTCTGCGCCACAACTGACTGTGGTCTCCCACAAGTCTTACCCTCCCACCAGGTTGAAGAGATTGAAGGAAGGTTTGAGGTACTTTTTTGTAAGTAGAACGGATAAGAGCAATAGAATTGTAATAGGGTGTAACGGCTATAAGTGGGTAATAAAGCTCTCCGTACCTCTAAGAACCAAAAAAGCGATCAATACACTTGATGCGAAAGACTTTCTCTTCAAAGGTGAGGATGGTTGGACTAGGTGGGGGCGAAGTAATTATTAGAAAATCTTAGCTTTTTTCCAAATTCCAAATTGTTGGCAAAAAATAATGGGAGAGAAACCAGCGCTATGATAAGTGCGCTGCGTTTCTCTCCCATTATTTTTTGGCCGCTCTAAGTCCCGTGACCTACTTTCATATGACCTTGACATTGACGAACCCCCCCCCCCCCCCCGGCGTACGTCACAAACATCCTTCCCCTGCCAACTTTCTCTTATTTTGCATTGACCTACTTTCAATAAACAGTCGCACACCTGCTGTTGGAACATTGCTCGCCTACCCACTGTCCAGCGAACATGGCTCCACTGGATGGTGCATCATTTTACAACAAATGTACTGAGTCCGAAGAAGTTTTGGAAATAGAGGAAGAGGAAGAAGAACAGACATCGGATGAAGAAGAAGAACAACTGATTGATGAAAAACTTAGATGTATAAAACTTGAACCGGACGACACTATTGACCCGTACATCTGGGAAGCAGTACATTGGTTGGAGTCGGGCAGAACAACCGTGATTATATCTCCAATGTTGTTCCTTGGAAGCCCGATTGTGTACATTACGCCGGACACTGCCGAATTCATCTGGCAATGGGGGGAGTCGTTTAATGAGTTCAGGGGGAATGAAGAGCATAATAACTGGTTTAACATCACGTTAGTCTAAGGAGGGGTTTGTGAAAACCCGAAAAAAAACGGTCCTTTTCAGGGCCACCTAATACACAGATTAGGCGTATGAATTGTAAGATTCATACGCAAGATTAGTCATGAGTGGTCACTACATAAGTCAAACTCCTGTGTGACCTTGAACTTGAACCCCCCCCTCACTGATTTTTCATTGACTTGGCTATATAAGAGTGTGGCGGTTTGTGTTGCAGCCATTCCTTGCTAATAATAGTTAGAGCGAACATGTCTCCCCGAGATGTTCCAATATTTTATAATAAATGTACAAAGATTGGAGAAGTATTGGAGGTGGACGAAGAAAACGACGAAGAAAACAATGAAGAAATTGAAGTGCCCTTGTTAAGTGAAAATGTTGTTACAAGAATATTTTTGGATATTAATTCTCCAATGGATATTATAGGAAGGTTTGTAATTGAAGCTATGACATGGATAGAAAACGGAAGATTAGTGAACATAGCATCTCCAATTTTAGTTGATGATAGACCCACCTTTGGTGTATATTGGCGTAACATTGATCTGTTATGGCTATGGGCGGAGGCATATGTGGAGTATTTGCAATTAGAAGAAAATATAGGGTTTAATCATTACTTTTCGGCTTTGGTTTTAAACTACTAATTTTTAACATCCCACTAAAAAATCATATCCCCCCCCCCATAAATTTTTACTGTACTGGCGAACGTTATAAAAGCAGCTATCACATGTGTTTGCTCATTATTTGTCTTGTTGCTATACGTTAAACATGTATAAGAGACTGGATTCGTTTTTTGCTGAGCACACAGAAGTTTGGCCGCTATTGTATAGGTTATTTTTGAAAATTGAACAAAACATAATGAGGGATATGGGAATGGGGGTTAGTGTGTTTGTGTACCGTCGTGATGCGTACAAAGTATTGTGTGCATGTCGAGTAAGGATTGAAGTTTTAGAAATACTGTTTCCATGGATGCTGCACGTACGTAATCTTGTAGAAGGCATGAAGATAGAGGTGGAAGTGGTTGCAATGCAATACAAGCTGTCTGCGGAAGAGTAATTAGAGCAAGGCAAGTTACAAATTTTTATAATTGACTTAACCCCCCCCCCTTTCCAGTCTCCTATATAAGCGAGGGTTCCACACAATCCTGTTCATTTTTCGTGTAACTGTTACTGGAGCCACATGTTCTTTTTTTTTTAAACCATGTCTCCGAGAGATACCACTTTTATTTACATCACTGAAATTGTTATAGATCGTGAGATGGCAGAAGATGAAGAAGTAGAGCAAGAGGTAAATATTACGTTTGGACAGTTTTTGGAAGAAATAGTTGGAGAATTTTTAAATTTAAATGAACAAATGAACAATGATATTGGACCCGCTTCAAATTCAAATGTATCCTTTATGCACCAACCGGAAGAATTAACAGAATCTGAAGGTGAAGAAGAACAGCAGTCACAACTCTGGAATGCCGCTGCCCATGTTATTGATACTCCGCAACATGAGGAAACAAATTTGGAATAAAAATGGTGGGGGGAAAGATGAGGTAGTAGGCTATTTAAACGGTAGTCTGGCATGAGTAAAAATCATTTCAAAATGGATGAGCGAGCGAGAATGTACAAAGTGTTTTGTGAAGAGTGTGATAGAGTGTGGGTACCACCGGTGAACTCCTTCACATATTATTTTCCAATTCTGGACATAGATGATTGTAAGAAAATCCCAGACATTGGTTATAAGTTTGAAAAGGCTGGAATTCTAATTAGTGTTCATGAAAAATTTCATAATGAATATTCAAGGAAATTAGCATTTGATTTCATGTTGGCAAATGAAGATCTTAAATCTTGTGACTATCCTTATTTTCTTTATAACCATCTTGTTACAAATGGTGCTAGCGTGACCGTTGAAATATGTATTCGTCATTTTTGGGACAACCGGTAAAGTGGTGGGGGAAAGGGGATAAATGTGATGTTGGACTGAATTTAGTTTTATTTTTACAATAGCAGCCGACTACGATGCAACGTCCAATTTTGTATCATACGCTTACCTCTGATGCAGAAGAGGAGACCAGAAGGAGAAGAAGTGAACAATCAAGACAAACCCAGGCTAATATCAACATGGAATATCACAGACTTCAATTTCAAATTCCCGGAATGCGACTTGGAGAAAACCGAATGAAAACTGTCCACGTAGCCGGTAGTTACATTAAATATCTAAAACTACTATTGGAAGAAAAAAAATCAAAAATTAAACAATTGGAAAATGAAAACAATAAAATGAAGAAAGAACTGTTACGTTTGAAAAATGTGTGTAGTAACAAAGGTGTGGTTAAAGAAGGCGAAGAAGAAGGAAATGAAATTATAGGATTTTAAGTTAAAAAAAAAACATAAAATGTTAAAAAAAAAACAATAAAATTAAAAATGTAAAAAAAGTAGAGGTAGAATAGAGAGCGGGGAATAGATCACTTTGTGGCAATGGAATAACATGTCACTTAGTGCTCTATTCCCCGTTCTCGCGTTAATATTGTTTGACCTTGACCTAGAAAGTAGTAGTGGGGATAAGTTATTTAAGCGGGCGGTAGGCAGTAAAACAGTTTAGTACGAATGTTACTCTCATCTACAACACGATGGAGAGTCTTTTTGTTATTTGTTTGAGAAAAATAATTTGTGATGACTTTTTATTTCATCACATAATAAGATCAGGAGAATGTCTTATTCCCAATACGGTTAGAAATGCAATACACGAGTATCGAAGAGAACATTATGGATTCGGCATTATTGTTGCTTATAAATTTGCAGATGGGACCCAGCTTTGTCCAGATTGTGCACGAGTGGCTATAGATGATTGGGACGAATTTGAACTTGAAGGAGGGTACGTTGACCATCGTGTTAAAGCACCACTAATAAGATTTGAAGCTATTCGGGAAAGATGCACAATCTGTTCACAGGTCTTATGTAAATTTATTAGGTGTAGAACATACTAGAGTAACGGTATGGAGGGGAGGTCTAACAAAAAGTGGGGGAAAAAGTAGTGGGGGGAAAAAGTAGTGGGGGAAAAAGTAGTGGGGGTATTGGTTATAAATGTTGTTTGGTAAAGGTTGATTTCATTACTGTCACAGAATAACTCGAGTAAAGATGTCTTTTAACATGGAAATAAAAACTTTTAAGATTCTCGATGAAGAATGGACATTTGTTGCAAACTTTATAAGATCAAAAGAAGATGATGGAAGTTTGATGAAAGTGTTTTGCTACATATTAGAAGGGAAAGATGAACAGGTGGTGAAAGATTATTTATCAAACAGGCAAATATCGTCATCCAGCTCACAATTTATTAAATTTCTAAAAGACAATAATGTGAATGCAAAAGTGGAAGTTTGGTTTTTTGTTTAAACAACATGGTGGGGGAAAAATTGAAATGGTGGGGGAATTGTGTTTAAAAGAGGGTTAAAACACAGTAGGAGTTTCATTTATTTGCTAAAACTCTTAAGAAGAACATTGCAAGAAAAATGGCTGAACCAGTAGAAGATTCAACTCCATCAACAAGTAAAGTTTTACATTTCTCAAGTAAAGGAAAACGAATAACACATCCGGAATTGAGTGCTTTAGGTAAGGAACGGTGCAGGAAAGAAAAAATGGCGTTCTATCAATTGCAACTTATAGTGCCTTCATTGACTGTTGGCAATACCAGGATACAAACATTGATCGGTGCAAAGAAATATATTTTGGAACTGTTGGACAAAATTGAAGTGTTAGAAAACAAACTGAGACAAATAAAACTACTGGTGTATGGAATCCGCCTAGTGAAATTCCTGTTTTAAAGATGGAACCTAATGAACTTCCTGATACTTATGCGTGGAATGCATTTAATGAACCTGATGAAGACTCTCCTATAAAGTATGAAGCTCCTGCTGTGTAAATAATGACGGGTAAAAAAAAAATAAAAATATTAAAAAAAAATAAAACTGAAAAATTCAAAAAAATTAGATGTAGAATAGAGAGCGGGGAATAGATCACTCTGTGGTAATGGAATAACATGCCACTTAGTGCTCTATTCCCCGTTCTCGCGTTAAGTTTATTTGACCTTTGACCTATAAAAACATGGTGGGGGAAAGCGTTTTGGTGGGGGAAAGTGGATAAAAGAGGTTCGACGCGTTGTTGTAGTCATTTCGCTCATAATATTCTTGTTTCTCACATCTCGCAGTAGAACCAGAATCATGGCAAGTGGAGACAATGTTTTGGACCTTAGTACAACAAAAAAGGATCAACAACATTTGAAAGTCCAGAAAAGTCATTTTAAAGAGTCAGCTCAGGCAAGAGAGGCGAGAATAAGACAAAAATACTACAAACTGCAAAGGCTAATACCAGGAGTGCGATTGGGAGAAGTTAGGACTAGAACTATCGATATGGCCGCCGACTACATCAATCAACTACTTGTCGAGTTGGCCATAAAGAATGAAAGAATACAGCAGTTGGAATATGAACGCAAAAGAATTCTACTACAAGAAGATGAAGAACCTATGAACTGTGTGATGAAAGACAGTGAATAAAGAAGAAGTGGAAGAAGCTACAAAATTATTTAAAATTTTATGTGTTAGTAAAAACAATTGGACTTAATATAAACAGTAATAAGGTTAAAAACAATAAAAAATTGACATTTAATAATTGGTTACTAATTGGACTTACATTAGAGAGTGGGGAATAGATCACTTTGTGGTAATGGACTAACATGCCACTTAGTGCTCTATTCCCCATTCTCGCTTTAGGTGTGTTGACCTTGACCTATTAAAATAGTAGTATATAAGTAGCTACACAAGAGGGCCTCCTTTATTCATTCGGAATGGCTCCCGTGGATAACACTGACTATCGTAGGAAACCTATTTTTGAAATATTATATAAAATTCAACAAGAAGATCTCGGCATGGAAGATTCGGATGACGACAACTCAGAAGCGGAAAGTGTTGACAGTATGGAAGAAGAATTAACAAGTGAGGCGCATGAAGATGTACAAATAGACTTGACAGAGAATGAATACCCACCACCACCATTGGAATTTGAAGATGTCCATCATGAAACTCCAACATCTAGTCACAATCCTGATGTAGAATCAATACGTCAAAGATTGGTTTTCTGCGCAAGACAATTATTCCCATCAGATAGCGAAGAAGAAGAAGAAGATTAAAATTGGTGGGGGTAAGACAGCATAAAAAGGCGGTATGAAGAGGCCGCATTTCATTTACCTGTTAAATTTCAAAGGATAAACATCGCTAAAATGCATCGTTGTGAGATATGTTTAGAGACTTACGAAGATGAAATATTGTTAGACATTCATAAGGAGTTGTATCACAACAGAAATGAAAACATATCTTCAGAAGAAGTAACAGCAGGACCATCTAATACACTACCAAGTTTAAGTATTCACGCATTACCCGGTAGAGTGGTGATGCATCACAAAATTCAAAACGAAAATCTGGAGTTAGAGCAATTTATTATAGAAGCTAAACCAATTGTGATCAAGATTTTAAAAGAAGAACTAAAACGATTAAACTTTATTAAATTTGGTTTGATTCTAGACGCCATGTTTATCAATGTAGAAGAAGAAATGTCACCAAGAGGATTTATAACAAAAAATCGAACCATCATGGGTAATTCGGATATTGATTCAATAATAGAAGATTGTCTTGAAGAGATTTTGACTAAAATTCAAGAACACGAAGGAAGAGGATCAGGTTGGAGTCTAATTAGCGTAGTAGGTATGGACATAAGAGTGCACAAGCACGGTTATGGGCTGATGGGCAGCAGTTTCATCGCACTTCCGAAAAGGATCAAAGATACAAAATCATGTGTAAATGTTCAAAATCAAGATATGGAATGTTTTCGATATGCTATGACCTCAAAATTTGTATTACACGATGCGCAAAGAGCTGGCGAAGAATATGAGGACTACAGATATAGATATAATTTTCAAGGTATGTCTTACCCGGTAGGGTTGAAGGATATTTCAAAATTTGAAAAACAAAATCCCGGAATATCAGTTAACGTATTTGGTTTGGACAGTTCCAATAAAGTTTTTCCTTTAAAAGTGGTGAAGAACGAGCTTGCAGATCATACGGACTTGTTGTTACTTACAAAGGATGAAGTGTCACACTATGTATGGATAAAATCATTTGAAAGACTTGTCAACAAGCAGCTATCAAAAAATGAACACAAAAAAGTAATTTGTAAAAGATGTTTTTGTTTTAAAGAAGAAAGAAATGGAGGACGACATTGGTTACAAGAACATAAACAACTGTGTAATGAACACTTTGAAGCAAAGATTATCTTACCACCATTAAATAAATCATACTTACAGTTTGAAAAGGTGTTCCATCAGTATCGCATTCCTATAGTGGTATATGCTGATTTTGAATCAACACTTGTCCCTATTGAAGATGAAAACGTTGAAGCAAGGAAGAGTATAAAATATCAAATGCATAAGCCTAACAGTTTTTGTTTATTGGTTAAATCCACATTGGCTGAAGAACATTTAAATGGGTACGGATTGACGTCAAGACCTGTGGTGTACCGTGGTGAAGATGTTGCTGCGACATTTCTTAATCATCTATATGAAATAGCTAGGAATGTAGAAAATTTGTATAGCGATATTGTGCCAATGATACCTATGGATGAAGAAGAAGAAATTCAACATGAAAATGCCAGCCATTGTTTTTTATGTAAAAATGAGTTTACTTTGAATAACTACAAAGTTAAGGATCATGATCATCTTACAGGATATTATAGGGGTGCAGCGTGTAATGGATGCAACATCAATTACAAGATTCCTAGAAATATACCTGTAATACTGCATAACCTTAGCGGTTATGATGGTCATTTTATAATACCAGAATTGGGGAGAGATGACGGTGCGATTGATGTTATCGCGGAAACAACTGAGAAGTTTATAAGTTTTAGTAAGAAGATTGGAAATATAAAATTACGATTTTTAGATTCGTACCGGTTTATGCCGTGCAGTTTATCGAGACTTTCAGATAACCTCAGGAAAGAAGATTTAATAGAAACAAGAAAGATTGTGAATAACGATAAATTGGATCTAGTTCTTCGCAAAGGTGTTTTCCCTTACGATTATATCGACAGTTTGGAAACATTTGAAGAAACCTCACTTCCACCTAGAGAAGCTTTTAAGAGTAAATTATACGAAGAGGACATCAGTGAGGAAGATTATCAACACGCTTGTAAGGTATGGAATGAACTAGGGATGAGAACTTTGGGAGAATATTCGGATTTCTACGTTAAATTGGATGTGACACTATTATGTGACATAATGGAAGAATTTAGGAATACCTGTTTAAAAGCATACGGATTAGACCCTCTTCATTCGTACACAGCTCCCGGATTGGCATGGCAGGCCATGTTAAAAGAAACAAACTGTAAACTTCAACTACTAACCGATATAGATATGGTGTTGATGATAGAGTCTGGTATCCGAGGAGGATTAACGCAAAGTGTAACCAGATATGTAAAAGCCAACAATAAATACCTCCCCAACTATGACGCGTCACAACCAAGTACATTTATAGGTTATTTTGACGCAAATAACCTATACGGATGGGCTATGTCAAAACCCCTTCCATATGATAATTTTAAATGGGTTGATCCAAATTCGATCGATAACATCGCCGATATCCCTAAACACGGAGATACTGGTTACATCTTTGACGTTGATTTTGAGTACCCGGAACATCTTCACGACCACCATTATGACTTGCCGCTATTAGCAAAAACAGAAATATCTCCTACTGGTAGATGGCCGAAATTAATGATGACACTCACCAACAAGACGAGGTATGTAGCGCATTATTGGACAGTACAACAAGCGTTAGAGATGGGATTGAAAATTACCAGAATTAATAGGGTGCTACAATTTTCTCAATCCTGTTGGTTGAAATCCTATATTGATAACAACACTAGAAGAAGAACAGCGGCAACGTCCAATTTTCAAAAGGATTTCTTTAAATTGATGAATAATGCAATATTCGGTAAAACATTAGAAAACAAGAGGAATCACAAAGATTTAAGATTGGTTAATGACGCAACAAAACTACAAAAGTTGGTGCAAAAACCAAACTTTGCATCTTCAATAATTATTAATGAAAACCTTGTTGCCGTTTCTATGAACAAAATTTCAATTAAGATGGATCGCCCTGTTTATGTCGGAATGTCTATTTTAGATATATCAAAAACTCATATGTACGATTTTCATTATAATAAAATGGTGAAACATTATGGAAGAGAGAACATTGGAATTGCATACATGGACACCGACGCATTCATCTATTGGATTATAACCAATGATATGTATGAAGATCTACGCACTTTTGTTTATAAAGATGATTTTGATTTTTCTGATTATCCGCAGCAGCACCCTAACTACGACAACGGGATAAACAAGAAAGTCTTAGGAAAATTCAAAGATGAGACCAATGGTGCGCCTATGGAAGAGATTGTGGCTTTGATGTCCAAGCTTTATTCATTTCAACTATACATAAGTGAGAAAGAAGAACATCAAGTTGTAAAGAAGGCAAAAGGCATTAAAACATCATATCTAAAGAAGAATGTACAATTTGAACATTTTAAAAGATGTCTGTTCGAAAATATAGAAACCACAGCAACTTTTAATACAATAAGAAGCTTCAACCATTAAGTTTACAGTGTTAAACAAACCAAATGGGCACTAAGCTACAAGGATGACAAGAGGCATATCCAGCAAGACAATATACACACTCTTCCTTTTGGACATTATTCATTAACTCTTATCGACCAATAAAACCTGTTCTTCGTCCTTTCACCTACTTCCTTTTTTTCCTTTCCGTAAAAAAGAGGGGAGCATGGCAAGCCCAATGCCATGCCCCCTCTTTTTTACACAGCTATTATTTAACCTTGACCCATATTTGTTAATGATATAAAAGATGACAAACCAGTCTGAGGATTAGTATTTTTTAAACCGGCGTGGAAACAACATCTAAGAATGGAAGGATTGAAGGATAAGATTGTACATGAACTTCATAAACCGGCAAGAAGGAAGTTTCCAAGAAGGAATACAGTTATAAAAGGAATGAACGATCTATACCAAGCCGATCTCATAGAGATGATACCACATAGTAAATTGAATAAAGGGTTTAAATATATATTAGCTATTATAGACTGTTTTAGCAAGCTCGCTGACGCTTTACCGCTTAAGGACAAGAGTGGGAAAAGTGTTACAAAAGCTATGGAAACGGCTATTAAAAGAAATAAACTTGTCATCAAACATTTACAAACTGATGATGGAAAAGAATATTTCAATAAGGAATTTGCGGCATTAATGAAAAAATATAACATAAATCATTATTCTACAAATTCGGAAGTCAAAGCTTCGATAATAGAACGATTCAATAGAACATTAAAAGGAGCGATGTATAAAACATTTTCCAAACGAGGATCGTACGTGTGGTACGATATATTACCGCAGCTTATAAAAGAGTACAATAACAAGTATCATCGCACTATTGGTATGAAACCTATCCAAGTAAATAGCGGCAATGCTAAGCTTGTTTTAGAGCGTATTAAAAAAAATACTGCTCCCAAAATTGAAAAATTAAAACCTAAAAAGTTTAAAGTAAACGATAAGGTGCGTATAAGTAAATACAAAGGAGTTTTCAGTAAGAGATATCTACCAAACTGGACTAACGAAGTATTTACAATCTACAAGGTGCAGCCGACAATACCAGAAACGTACATTTTAAAGGACAACAAAGGTGAACTACTTCAAGGCGGATTCTATGGGCATGAACTATTGAAATCAACAGTTGGTGACGTATATCTTGTCGAAAAGGTTTTACAAAGAAAAAAGGATAAAGTTAAAGTCCGTTGGTTGGGATTTGACAAGAGTGAAGATTCTTGGATTCCTACAAAAGACTTGGTATAATACTTTAATAATTCATTATGTGTTGAACCTTTAAACAAGATGGATATTGTACAGCAAAAGGAACGATTTAATATTAATAACATAGATGAATTGACGGTGGATAGTGACAAGTTAAACCGTGGTAAACATGGGGAATTACTACCAAACTCCATAAGATGTTTGATAACCGGTCCTTCAAATTGTGGAAAAACAAATGTTGTTTTCAACCTTATAACTAATCCAAAAGGACTACGTTTTAATAATATATACATTTTTTCAAAATCTTTGCAACAACCTAAATACCAGTTGTTGGATAAAGTGTTAGCAAGTGTACCAGAAGTAAATTTCTACAAGTTTAATGCCAGTGAAACAATTATGCAGCCAAATGAAGCTAAACCATTTTCTGTATTTATATTTGACGATGTATCATGTGAAAATCACTATACAATCAGAAGTTATTTTGCAATGGGGAGACATCATAATATTGACAGTATTTACATTGGTCAAACCTACAGTAAAATTCCAAAACAACTTATAAGAGATAATGCTAATTTGTTGATAGTATTCAAGCAAGATGAAACAAATTTGAAACATATATATAACGATCATGTGAATGCGGATATGACATTTGATAAATTTAAAGAGATGTGCGGCAAAGCGTGGGCTGAAAAGTATGGCTTTCTCGTCATTATGAAAGATGAAGCTATAAAAGATGGAAGATATCGAATAGGGTTGGACAAATTTGTATTAATCCATTAATTGAATGGCAGTACGTCTAGTAATGAATCAGACTTCATATTGTAAACATGGTGAATCAAGAAAAACTATTGAAAGAAATAAAATCACTCAGTGATTCTATTAGGATGAAGAATCGCGCATTAAGGATGGGTTTAAGTGAAAGAGAAGAATTCCTAGAGACTACATTTAAACCTATTACGGAACCTTTAAAACAGATATCAAAAACCATTGGTAAACCTCGTTATGAAGGAGATGTTTTACTACCCGTTTCTAAACAAGAAGTAGAAACGTTAAAAAAAGACGATGATGATTCATATACAAGTGCTAGTGAGTTTTCGCAAGAAGAAACAAAAGAAGAAGAAGAACCAATTGTTGAAAAAGAAGAAGAACAACCGATACCTGAAGCAGAACAATCAATTCCCAATCTAACTCAATTGAGTAGCGATATATTACAGCATGGACCTCTTGGAAGGAAATACATAATGAAAATGCTACATGACATGAAAGCAAATCCGAATTTAGGTAAATCACACATATACGGAGCAAGGATTGATGGGAATGAATTAAAAATAGGTGATTCAAAACTTGAAATAACTGAAGACGATCACATCATTATTGGTGAGCATAAATATAAAGGAACAAAAGGGTTATATGAATTAATTTTTAAAAACATACCACTAAGATATTCAATCAAAGATTTAAATGTTTTTAAAGAAATTCTACAAAATACCAACGCTCATAAAAGGAATTACTCAAAGGATGCAATGATTAATCGTTCACGTGCAACGAAATATAACATCGTTATTAAAAAGCTGTTTCCTCCTCGAAAACTGCCAACATTACGTACCGCACCGGCGGTGAAACAACCGCTAAAAAGAAAATCTTTATCACTTATGGATTTATCACTTCTTGAACAACATGGCAAAAAGAGTAAAGGAGATACTTCAACATCTGGTAAAGGACTGATGAAAAATCTGTACAATACAAATGTGATTTACTACAAAGACATCAATAAATTGGTTGACAGAATGAGACTACTACATGAAGCCATGGAAGCCGGTCATACGGGATTAAATAATGAATGGGTGGCTCTGGTTGATGAACTTAGGAATCGCGGCATAGTCGTATAATTGCCCGCGGATATAAAAGAGTTGCAAGCGTATAATGTATCAGTTCTAACATGAGTGTCGACAAGTTCGGACGGTACTCCGCGTTAGGGGTGCAAGTCGGAGAAGACAGAAAAAGAGGCGGTTTACCACAAACTCCTGAAGGTGACTATAACATAAGTAATAAACGTTTAAAACTAGTTAAAGATCCAGAAGAAGATACTGATGGAACAAATTTAAAAACAGTTAAAGAAGCTACTTCTACATCATTGAAATTAGACAAGAATACTTACGATATCAAATCGCATAGAATAATTAATGTTGGTAAACCAACTGATAGTTCTGATGCAATTAATAAAGAGTATTTATCATCTGAACTTTCAAATACTTTAAAATTGCAGTGGGGTAATAATTTAAAAGATGGACAGACATATGATGCTGGGAATCATAGGATAACAAACGTGGCAAATCCAAAAAATAATAAAGATTCAGTTAATAAAGAATATTTACATTCTATAATACCGGAAAAGACTCAACGCGGATTTTCTTTTTATAAATTTATAATAAATGACATTGGATACCCAAAGGAAGACGGCGATGCTGTAAACCTGAAATACATCAAGGACAACTGTATTTTACAAGATGGTGATGAAATCGATTGTCATGGGAAAGTGTTGTCAAATGTAAAGTTCGCTTCTCAACCAAAAGACGCTGTTACTATGGAACAATTGTCTAAAGAATTAAAAAGGGGAACATCAAATTTTGTAAAACATGAAGATGCCGTGCTAAAGCGAGGAGATACATTTATACATGGAAATGAAAAGTTTGATTTAATGCAAGGAAATAATGATGAATGGGATGCAGGACATAAAACAATAACAAATGGAAGATTTGGTATAAAAGATACAGATGTACCTCTAATGGTGCAAACATTAATTGCGAGTGGTGGTACATTAGGTACATACAATGGTCGTAATAGAAGAATAAAAGATATTTATCCTGGTTATGAAGATGATGATTGTGTTACATTAAGACAAACAATAACTTGGGATAAACACTTTGGGACCAAATATGATGCAAAGATGAAGAAAATAATTAATATTTTACCAGGAGAAGATTTAAATGATGCTGCTACTATTGGACAAGTCATAACAACGTCAAAAAGTGATTCGACTGCTTACACGTGTAATGATAAACGTATTATGCAGTTACACGATCCCCAACATCCAAAAGATGCTGTAACTTTAGACTGTTTAATAAGAATAGTGGGCAATTTACTTATCGATACCCACAATCATATAGCTAGTACAACGAGTCATGTGATGATTCAACCCGATGAACGAGAAGCTTGGATTAAAAATAGAATTATAAATCAGTATATAATTAATTTGAATAATTAAGTATTTAAATATAAAAATTGTGCATGTGTTATTCATTTATGTAAAGCAGCTCGTGGAGTAAACACGCTGGTTATATAAGACGACATAATGAAGACCGCAACGCTCAGTCGTCGTCAAGACAGCGGCAAGAAAGGACGTGGTATAACATCAGCTGCGTTATCCCTGCTAAGACGGATTCCTGTTGGTGCTGTTCTAAATCGAGCAATAGACGCTTTACCATACGAATTTCATCTGCCCGGAGGCTATCAATATTGCGGACCCGGAACTAAGTTGGCAAAACGTTTAGCAAGAGGAGATCCCGGTATTAATAAATTGGATCAGGCCTGCAAACAACACGATATAGCGTATTCCAAGTTTACAGATTCGAAAAATAGATCGATAGCGGATAGAGTGCTAGCTGAAAAAGCTTGGCAAAGAGTGAAATCAAGTGACGCGAGCATTGCGGAAAAAGCAGCCGCTTGGGCAGTTACTACAGCCATGAAGGGGAAAACAAAATTCGGTGGTGGGAAACGTCGTAGAGGACGACCTGCAAAGAAAAGAGCTCCCAAAAGAGGTGGAAACATTAAAAAAAGACGTCGTAGAACTCGTAAAACAAAGGCGAAGAAAACTTCCGTTTGGTCGATGGTAAAAAACGGAGCAGGCCTATACCTAAGACCATACCGTGTGTACTAAATAAGAACAATCAATTGATAATTCCAAATAAAGCTTTAACAAATCATCAATTATCAAATTATGTAAAATGTTTAAGAATACCATTTTTTAGAGGAGTTTTTATGAAAGACGCATTACCAAATAATATATGGAAAAACGAAACTGGAATAGTAAATTTGGATTCCACTCATGGTCCAGGAACTCATTGGGTATGCTATAAGAAACTCGGACAAAACGTTTACTACTTTGACAGTTTCGGCAATCTACCACCGCCGAAAGAACTTCAACATTATTTTCGGAACTCCAGAAATATATTTTACAATTACAAAAGAGAACAACCCAACAATACAGAAATATGCGGACATTTATGTTTGGAGTTTTTAGCGAAAAGTGTCAGTCAACTTTGAGATGTCATCGTATACAGTGTCACTGAGTGGAAATTCATCCACACTGAAAAGCACTCTTTTCCCGGCACTACGTTTATCCAAGGATAGACTGTGGGAAGCTGCACTATTGGATTTTACTACGTACAATTCAATTCCCAACGTCACGGAGGGAAAAAACAATTTACTACATTATTACGAGAGTAAAGACGAAAAAGGAAATTATTCACAATTGAAGGTAATCACTTTATCTACTGGATCGTATGAAATAGACGATATAAACCAAGTATTACAGAAGCAGCTAGGAGAAGAAAATATCAGTATAAAAGGAAATAACAATACTTTAAAAGCGGAAATCACTTCAAAGTATTATATAGACTTCAGTTTGGAACAGTCGATCGCCAGTTTACTCGGGTTTTCAAACAAGAAAAGAAAAGTCTTAGATCCTGGAACCACTCATACAGGCGATACCACAGTGACAATATTGAAGGTGAACAGTATTGATATAACATGCAATATTATACACGGATCGTATAGAGATGGAGTAAACCAACATATTTTGCATACATTTTATCCAACAGTGGCTCCCGGTTTTAAAATAGTTGAGAAACCACAAAACCTAATATACCTGCCATTGAACACCAGTTTCATTTCGGACATCGTACTGAACATATCGGATCAGGACGGTAACAGTGTTGACTTTAGAGGAGAAACCATTACAATACGGTTACACATAAGAGCGGTGTCATAAGTTCAACATGGGATTGACATTTAAACCGCAACAGAAGAGCCGAGACCTCAGTAGCTCTTCAACATTGGACGAGTTAACACCGGACAACATTCGTTTCCTGCAAAAGATCGGACTAAGACTTACCAACGATGGATATCCTGGATATATCTCAAGGACCGACGTTCGACGAAACACTATGGGAGAAGGAATATCACACGCACAACCCTTACACTTCATCAAAATTAAACAATAACGATGAAATAAGGATCCCCATTCAACAACAGGACATTTACACGTTACCGTGTGAAAGTTACTTGTACATCGAAGGACGGGTATTAAAATTGGATGGAAAGACCGGTTCAACGGTTCCATTTATAAATAACCCGATGGCATATCTTTTTGATGAAATAAGATATGAAATATCAGGAGTGACGGTTGATTCAACAAAAAAGGTCGGTCTAACAACGACACTGAAAGGATTAACATCATTAACACCGCATGAGAAAAATTCAATAGTCACCGCCGGATGGGTTGCTCCCGATAAAGACACTATAACACCGGATTCCAATGGTCATTTTGACTTTCATGTCCCTTTACGTTTGCTTTTGGGATTCGCTGAAGATTACAGACGAATAATAATAAATGTCAAACAAGAATTGGTATTACTCAGATCTTCAACTAACAAGGACTTGATACTTGCAGACCCTGGAACTACGGAAGCCAAACTGGAATGGCAACTACAGTTGGATAAAGTCGTGTGGAGAGTACCGCATGTCAGATTAGCCGATGAACACAGAATCGTATTGTTGAGAAAGTTGAAATCTGACCGTGATATCGTCATGCCGTTTAGAAGTTGGGAATTCCATGAATATCCCACACTACCTCAAACAGAGCGACAAACATGGACTGTGAAGACGTCCACTTATCTAGAACGGGCACGGTACATAATACTCGGTTTCCAGACTAAACGAAAAGATGTTATAACTTCGCACGCCGGTCAATTTGACCATTGCAAGATAAAAAATTGCAAAGTTTTCCTAAACTCTCAATTCTTTCCTTATGACAATTTAAATGTAATGTTCAGCAAAAAACGTTATTCCATTTTATACGATATGTATGCGAGGTTTCAATCGTCATATTACGGAAAGACAAATACACCGCTATTATCACCGGATCAGTTTTATTCAAAAGCTCCGATAATCGTTATCGATTGTTCAAAACAAAATGAATCCGTAAAGTCGTCAAGTGTGGATATAAAAATTGAAATGGAGTTTGAAGAAGCAGTACCGGATGGAACTTCGGCATACTGTCTGATTTTACATGACAAGATAGTGACGTACACTCCATTAACGGGAATCGTTAAAAATGTGTTGTAAAAAACTGTTTTGAGGTTGATGCGAATGTTATAAAAGGGGGAAAAAAAAGAATGAAAATCTCATTATATTTCTGACCGTCGTATGGGAAGCATCGTTCGCAAGATGAGCTCGCCTACTGCAAATACTAACGAAGAAGAAACTACGCCTCTCATGGCTGACAATAGTTTGGATAAAGAAAAACAAGTTGAACAAGAAATGGATGAGTTCCTCAAGTTTAAACACAAGAAAAAAGAAGAGGAAGTTGAGAAAGGAGTAAAAAGAAGAAAGATCGACGACACCATTTCCACCAATATTTTGGCAGAAGTATTTCTCAGGATCTACTATCCCATCTCTTCGTGTATGACAAAGAGCGTATCCGCCGGAGTTATAAAATCATTGGATTATTCACCAACTGTTATTTTAAATCATGGATCCAAAATGGTGGCCTTCACTGAAATTTCCTGGGAATCGTTTAGGAAACATCTACATCTTTTGGAATGTTATTTGAGTAACAACACATTTGGAAGAAGGACGAAATTAAGTCTGCTGGAATCGAATATCGAAATCGATATAGTGAAACATCGAGGTGGACAAATCGTTCGCTTTCGAGATTTAACCAAGCACGACATGAAGGTACACCTGACAAAAGATGAATTCTACAGTCTAAGTTGTGTCTACCGGTCCTATAACAAGATATCTAAAACAGCTGATATTTTCAAGCGCGATTATAAAAGAGTATTTGACCGATACATTGGATAGACAGCCGTATGTTCCGATTCTATACGGTCCTGTAGATACGTCCATCTTCAATAGAATACCTCACGAAGTTGATATGTGGAGACAGTTGCACAACTATCAAACTAACTTTAATATAGATGAACAAGCCCAAGAGATGAATGAAGAAGACTCGTGCAACAATTAGTAAACTAACAACCTCCACTATAAAAGGATGTCCACCACGGTTTTACAAACAGTCGTTTACCAACCTTCGTCATGAATAAACGAGTTTCGTTTTCCAACCAATCGGAAGTAATGGAGGTAAGACGAGGTATAATTGAATTTCAAGCGTTCCGCGGTAACGACGGAAGTTTTATCATAAAAGAGTTAGTAGTTTTAGATATGGATACATCTGTAGTTTATCACTATTTATTCCAACCGCCTCTACCGTTCAACAGGTTAACCAGCAAAGCGAAAGTGACAAACAAATGGTTGGTAAAACACTTTCACAACTTGAGATGGGACGAAGGTTTTATACACTACAGTATGATGCCGCACATTATGAATCATTATTGTAAAGAATTTAAAATTATCTACACAAAAGGATTGGAGAAAGCCAGTTGGATACAGGCGTTTACAAACCATGAAGTGTTAAATGTTCAGGTGGACAGGGATTTCCAGTGTCACTTTGCAAACATTTGTATTTCATCGAAGAACTTCAAACATCGGCAATCCCAATGCGCTTTAAAGAACGCTTATCGCTTGAACGCGTATCTCCAACAGAGTGGTGGGGGATGGGGAGGATATAAAAGCGAGGGGACGGGCATGACCCAGCATGAGTATTACTCTAGCCTCCGAGCAGTCAACACCTCGCACGCAGATTCGCAAGAGTAAGAATATTATCAACAGAAAAGAAGAAGTAAAGATGGCATCGCAGACGTTTTTACAATCACTTGTTGATCAGTTTAACAAACATTCCAAGTCTACCATCCTACCCACCAAGAGATGTTCAGAATTGAAAGAAGAAAAGCACTACATCATCCACACCATCAAGAAGATGGAAACAACTGTCGGAGACGCCATCAACTGTACGCTGAGTGAAGCGCCCTACTCGCCCGGTGATGAACCGAAATTTCAAATCTTTCTTCCCAAACGCTTTGTCCAACTTCTGCAGAACGAAGATCTACGCCTTATCCACCCCGGCGCTCTCTACTTGGCATCCCACGGTCCAAGCGGAAGCAATTCTACAGAGCTCACACTTCACGTCATGCCCACTGCCAACAGTTAATTTGTAATTTCCTATTGTTCTTGTACACCTTTGTCAAATATTTCTGAATAAACGACAATAAGAAAAAAAAAAATAAAAAATATAAAGCAACATATCGGTATGTGTTTGTACACATATCGGTATGTTGCTTTATATAAAAAACAATTTCGGGTGGCCTTGACCTAGTTTCAAAAACTATATAAATGGAGCAATGTCCGTGGGAATTTCCTCAGTCTACGACTACCTTCAGTGCTGTACACATCTCCGTTGCTTGTGCAATCGTCGGTGATAGCAAGATGTCTCTCAAGATCAAGTGTGCATCATACGATACCTCCACCATTACAACTTTTGAACAGCTCGACAATTTCATTAATGAATTGCGAGTTCTTCTTGCCGGTGGTTATCACTTGAATGTCGACACTTATGTCACAAACAAGAGGATGTTTTCCAAACAAAACTTCTGCGATGATGAAGTGTTCTTTCCCACACAGACGGGGACAACATCCACTCCGTCTACTCAAACTAATGTGAAGTTCCACAAATACTACTAAATGTCAAAGCAAAATAACAACAACAACTACAACTCGTCGCTGTGAAATTTCGCTATAAAACGAGTGTTCAACTCAAACAAAATCATCATTTGCTTTCCAACAGTCGCAGCGGTAACAACTACTGGTACCATGTTATACCGAATGATGATTGAATTCAATGGAAAGATCTACGGAAAGGACTATAGAACCGTAGAAGAGATGAGCTCCGATCTCAATGTATTGACTAGAGAAGGGTTCCAACCAAAACTGATCCTGAAGTTTCCAGAGGTGCATCCGCTATCCACTGAAGAACTCATCGCTATGGCTAGAGCAAACAAGCAAGAACACAAACAGAATATTAAGAAAGAACCTGAAGAAGAAGAAAAGGACAAACCTGCATCATAAATATATAAAAATAACCATCTTACATTTGTAAGATGTTCTTTTTTAAAACTTCATTTGGATGACCTTGAGATTACCCCCACCACTTTTCTTAATCTGTAAAACACGCTATCCTATACTATACAACTTCATTTCTCGCCTAGACTTACAAGCGGCAACATGGAAGAGAAGAAAAACAAGGACGCGCCTCGCTACTGTTGTGAACAGAAATGCACCGATTTAGGGAGGTGGATGGTAGACGGATTAGCCTGTACAAAGTGCGAATTCTTCGGATCCTGTTACTGCAAATGCAAGACAAAGCAACTACCGCCACCGGAATTGCGAACCTTCAAGATTTTTAAATCACGATACTTCCACACTTGCTGTCCCCAGAGGTGTATCAAATTCCATCCGGAAAAACTTGTCAACTGTCGAGAGTGCAATGCATATTATAAGGACGACTTTTGTACATGCATCATAAGTGCATGCAAGTACAGATCAGATTGGTCTTCTGATCCTGTTGAAGCTTCAGATGTATAGCTGTAGTCACTGACTGCAGCCCTTTTTTAAAACTCCATTTGATTGACCTTGAGATTACCCCCCACCACTCTTTTTTACAACATATATTCTACGGATCATTCGATACGCTTCTCATTCTTATTTCATTACTCGCACTGACAACAACATGGATGATAAATTCATTTCCTTTCAACATTTAATTACCGACAGAGAAGAAATGGAAGAACTATTCCAAAACTTACTCACACTCATTGATAACTATCCTTTAAGATGGATCAACATCACAGTGCAATACGTCAATCCTACCAAAATATTTTCATCCTCATCATCTTCTTCCGGCACCTCCATGTCTTCATCGTCACAAAGTGCAGAGGAAGAGGAACAGACAAATAATGGTGTTAAAATTGTTGAATTAAACGACGAGAAACAAGAAATGCAGACTCTGGTTAAATATAAATTTAATATTTAATTTACAAACAAAGTATTACTATTTTCTACATTGTGTTACAGCTAGCGCTTATCTTCATACGGCTCCCACAACCTATCCCGACGGCGTTTCGCGGCGAACTGCGATGACCGAAGTTCCCTCGTTCCCCACTCAGGCTTCGCCCCACCACTGGCCTCCCCCCACTCTTTTCTCCCCCCACCACGGAACCCCTACCGAGTATAGGCGGCCGCCTCACCGCCGCTCGCCATTTGTTCGCCAACTCCCGAACGATGAGCGGCTTTCCTTTAGCGACAAGTACAAATACATTTACCGTAAAGTCGCAACAAGACTTGCGGGATATTTTTGAAACTTTGAATGACGTAGTCAACGCTCCACACAACACCATCACCATGACTGTGGAGATCTCCTACAATTGTCCACAATGCGAGGAGATGGAGAGCGAGGACATCGAACCTGCAAACAGCACTCCTCCACCTTCCGAGGCTGCAGCGTCCGACACGGCTGACAATGACGTTTAATCGCAAACAACTGTTTTTTTTCTTCTTCTTCTTCTTCACCCCCCACCACTCTACAATAAATATGCACTGCGCTCGTCTTCGCTTCTCATTTCATCGCCAACTTTCCGACCGTCAACACCGCTCCCGTTTTTGCCCCACCACGAAAGAAAAAAAAACACGCACACAAAGATGATGGACGACGTTTCGCTCAAATCACGATTGGAAGAGGACAGACTCAGACTGGAGATCAACAGGCTGCAATTGGAAGCGGCAAACCAACGAGGAATGGTCCGCCTGCTGCAACTGTTCAAAAGCGTACTGTGCATGTTGTGCGTCTACCTCCTTTTCGCCATCACCTTCGGCGTCTACTACTGCGTCACCGGTGTACGACGCTCCAACGCCTCTCTGCACAACAACAACGACACGATTTTAATTTAAATTCATTAAAAATAAATAAACGAAAAAATAAAAAACAACCCCTCCCTCGGCCCGCCCGCTCCCGCTCCGATCCGACCCGTCCCGAGTCCCCGCCCCGACTGAGCCCCTGCGGCTCCCACTTTTTTAAAACTCCCTACGGATGGCCTTGACCCACTTACAAAACACACCCATCACTGTCAACCACAACTGCCGGTTCGAACCGCTTGGCCTTGACCTGCGCCAGAACCGGCAAAACCCCACTACTCTAGTTTACAATAAAAAATGGTTGCTTATGCCTAATAATGAATTTGATGTTACTAATACATAGTTGTGGAAATCGTTCTATTTTTAGAAAGTTGTAAAGGTATTGCATGTAAACCGTCAACTGAAATTTATTTGTTGCCTTTTCAGTAAAAACCAATACCAAAGGTTGTTCAACAATCAAATCACTGATTAACTAATAAAATTTAATCATGGACATTTTTTTAACTGTCACAATTTAATGCACTCAATCTTATTGCCCTTATTTTCCAGGATACATTTCAAGAGGATTTCAAAAACTTCATGACTAATCTGCAAGAGCTTACGGAGTGTCCTGTATGTTTCTGTCGTATGAGCTCGTCTCTGAAGCTGTGCTCAACTGGACACGGTGTATGTGAAAATTGCGCCGTTAAGATTGAAAAATGCCCTACTTGTCAAGCACCTTTGGATAAAGGAAGGAACATCCTGTTGGAGAAGGTTCTAGAGTGCTTGCCTAGACCTTGTCCTAACAAGGCACGTGGCTGTGAAACCATTATGTTCGGCAAGGATCACTCGGTGTACTGTCCGTATAGGGAGGTTGAATGTAAACTGTGTGATTGGAAGGGTTGTGCTAAGGAATTGCTCGAACATGTTGACAAGGTTGAATATGATGGTTACCTTAGTGATACACAGTCTGAAACAACTGACTCTGTTATTGTTCATGATGATAAAGATTATACTGTAAATCTTCCAATTAGACATAGGAATAAATTATTTTGGTATGTTTTCAGCAGAGATGGACAAACAAAAATGATAACTCTTCATAGCTTTTATTACCCGTTAGAAAAACCGACTGACAATTATTATTTGAATATGACTTTTAAAAAAGGAGGAAATGAACTCTCATACCGGTTCAAAGTTTTTACTGATAGTGAGCAAACCCTATCTCAATCTGCTGCGATTAAATTTGCTGTTCCTGATTTTGAGAGACCTTGTGTAGGGACTGGATGTATGAAATTTGATTTTAATATCAAAATAATAAATGAACAAATATCTTAGATATCTCCAGCGAGTACTGTGCTCGCTGGATATCTCATTCAATGTTTTTTATATCATCGACCTTGAGGAGAGGGTACAGGAAAAACTAAAGATACTATACTACTGACATTTCAGAACAATTCTCAATTAAAACTCTACCACTGATTGTGTTATTAAGAAGATTGCATAAAATGATACAAATAGACAATAAAATCATGTTCTGTTCAAGTCAAAGTGTTTGATGGTCTTAGTTAGTGATAATTTTCAACACGGATATATGGTTATTGAACTATTAGAACCATTGATTGTTGATACATTACACTAGGTTGAATCAAAGGCATATTTAACTTTGAGCGAGAAATCCTTTCTGCTGACCTTCACTTTTTTAGTAAATAAAGCTAAATGTATTAACAATTCTTGTTTATCTTTCTCTCAACAATTCATTTATCTATATTTGTACTTAAAGGGTAATTATTGTACTTAATAATGCATGTAGTGTAAAGATTTTGTAAAATATAAATATTACTCCTTTCAAACAAAATTGTAAAAAAACAACTCAAAACACACAATTAATTGTTTAACGTGTTAACTTTTCTAAAATTTAATTAAGTGTCAATCCAATTGTAAGCGTAAATAACGTAAAAGATAAATGTTTCTCACGTTCACCTTGAATGTTTAATCTGCAATAAACACTTCTTCATCGCGGCGTACCTTGATAAGGCGTGGTAAGACTCAAGGTAAGATTAAAACAGCAACAAAAGTCAACAAAAGCCATTTAAATTGAACACTTTTGTTTGGTGTGGAGTAGTTTTCAATTCAATTCGATTCATTTATTGCTCACTTTTACAATACATCGTATTGGATATGTCAAAATTAACTAAACTAAAAGTACAACTAGTTCGAATTATTTTTTTTTCGCAAAAATTATTATTTGTTGTGGTGTTTATTGTTTACTGTATGGTTACATGTGAATTTGATTTCGATGGTAAAATGTTAGTGGGGTTTCAACCGACTAAAACTACTTATCATTTTAATATTATAAATGGTACCTCATGAACAATAGCCAGATTAGTGAAGATGAGAATTAAATACAGGCATCTTCATAATAGTGAGACATACAAAAACTAATGTAAAAACTAAAAATAGATTAAATTTATAATATAGGAAACGGGACAACCAACACATACATTACCTACTTTTTAGTAATAGGCCTACTATATTAGGCCTATATATTAGTCTTTAAACAGCGTCAAACATATAATAGAACAAACTAGATTAAATTAAAATTTGTTTATCCCATATGATAATCTGAATCTGGCACTAAAATCTCATTATTATAACCAAAATATCATATTTCATAATCATTTGTCTTTTGAATGTACGAGTCTTATTTGCTAAAAGCAGTTTATTTTCAATTTTAATTATATTCAAACATTGTAAAGTCCATTTACATTAGAATACATTACATTAGATTTGATGATTAGGTGCATTTTTTTAATTTTTTTTCTAACGGGTTTTAAATTTTTATCGTTAACTGCGAAATTATCTGACCTTCAACATGTTGGTCTACGTTGTTGAAGTGTTTTAAGAAAATAATTTAAAGTCCTCTCAGACTATAGCCTACGATGTAAAGCTAGGTTTACACGTGAGACTTTTTCACTCTCAGAGAGTTTCGTACTCTCATGAGGTACTCGCACAGGTGTTGACACAACCAGCAAAATTTCCATGATAGTTAATTCCAGACAGTTTTCTGCGAGTAGTATATCAACAACTGTCTGAGATTTTTATGAGAGTAACTAACTAACTCTCCGAGAGTGAAAATACCCCCGTCGCAGCAGACCTGCGTACTCAGCGAATTTCCAAAGAATTATTGTTTCAACATCAAAGAACATTTTGGCTATCTTATATAATTAATAATCTTTACAAGGAAATATAATATATTTAATGGCAATATATTTCTGAGTAAATTATTTTTATTTAATAATTTATATATTAATATTAATATTGCAATAAATAACTTTTTTAACAGTAATAAAAGTGCACATCCAAAGCTTCCATGCAAAAGGAATGATTTCTTAAGGCCCATTCTATACGGACCGATTGTCGGCGGCGGATCTGCTCATGCGAAATCTGCCGTCCGCCGGCCATTCTATACGAGCGGATAATCGGCGCAACAGTGTTGCCAACCATTCAGTTAATGTAAAAAATACAGCATTAAGTAGCATTTATATCTGACCTTGTTAAAATGGTTTCCAGTTATATTATCATGCTTTACAAATTATGTAACACAAAAAAAACACTCAATTGCGATCAATTAAAATTATAAAATGATTTATAAATAATTATAAAATTACAAAAACGTAAATATTGTAATAATACAATAATACAATATATTGTAATAATACATTACAATTCAAATTAGAATGGAAAAAAGTATTTTACCATTTAAGTGATGAAGTTTTTATGTTAAAAAAAAAATGACTTTATATGATTTTAGTACTTCCAAAATACTGAAAATATTACCGCACAAAGGTTATAATAAAAAGGGATAATGTATGGCCACAAACTCCTACGAAACATGTATACTAAAATACAAGATTGGTCAATATTCGATAATTATTTTTTAGAGAGAAATAAAGGTAGAGATGACTAAATAATACAATTAACTTTAAGAAAGAAAATAATAGATATAGGTAGGCTTATATACCTATAAATAATTGAAAGGGCCTGATACATTTTGACCAGTATTATGTAACACATGATGCTTGACATGGCTTTTGAACTGTATAACCGTCGGTCGAGGCCTATAGTAATTATTTTAACTTATTTTGTCATGTAATCAGAGAGTAACCATTACACACTAAAGTAGGCCTACCGGTATGTAATTGAAATGAATAACCTCTGCGCCATTGAGATAAATATAGTTGTACTGTATTTGTTTGTTTTCGTGAATAGTGAATGCAGGCAAAAACTAACTGTACATTGAATTTTTACCTCAATCCAACTTTGAGATTTTTAACCTTGTCTGCGTAATCTTTAGATGTCACTTCGTATAATTTAGGATGTTTTTCAATTTCTAGAAAAATGAGATTTTCATATCAAACATGTTTTCTAAAAACAAAAACAAAACAATAAACTGGAGAACGGTGAGGACAAAAAGGATCAGGAAAGGCAGTGGACGAGAAATGGCGAGAACGAGAGAGAAATTACGAGATTTGGCGTGAGGTTGCGAGATCGGCGGCCGAATCAGAATATACCGCGTCATAGCGCGTTAAAAATCTGCCCGTATAGAAGCTCCCATTTAAACTCCATTGTTCGGTAAAATATCAGCTGATCGACGCCGACAATCGGCGGCAGACAATCGGTCCGTATAGAATGGGCCTTACAAATAACAAAACATTTCAAATTTGACAAATATGCAGAAGACAGCTGATCAGCTGATTAGGAACAGACACCTTATTATCTCCATCTCTCTTGCTCCCATTATGGACACTTATTTTCCATGGGAATACCATGGGATTTAGCTGCCATGTGGGTTTTTGATCAAATCTTAATTACTCACCACCTAGTGAAGGTTCATAAAATTTTTTATTAAGATATGTTGATAAATAAGTGATATATAACTTTTTAAAGATTTACCCATAAGAATAACATGGGAAACTTGATTTGAATTTTCTCTGTAACCAGTTAAGCTATTTTAAAGATTCAAAATACTAAATTGTTTGTTTTTTTAAGCTCTTTTAAATGGTTTTCGTTAACATTGACGAATTTTGAAAATTAGGTCCAAAAATGCCAAAATCCCATTAAAAAACCCCCATAAAACCCCGTTCCCATAACCCGACAATGCTGGTTCGCGAACTCATGAAAATAGACCTGGTCTTACACCTTCATACCAATTTTCATCAAAATCGGAGGTCCCCTTCAAAAGTTATCAGTACCACGGACACACACATATATATATATATATATATATATATATATATATATATATATATATATATATATATATATATATACATATATATATGAAAATGAACGAATGGTGTTTTTGGCTTCTGGGGACCTCAAAATGAAAAAGTAAAGTGGTCCCGAGCTTAGGTCTTACCATGGCTACTACGGTAATAGCGTATTCCCTATAGGGAAATTCGCTAAAACTCTCACGTGTAAGCTTACCTTAAGAGATGTAGCACTCAACTTAAAGATATTCTAAAATTGACCATTTTAATTCACTAGATAAATGAAGTAAGGAACAATAATAAACTTGAAGTAAGGAAAATGTATTTATTTATACTAAATTAAATAAGACCTTCGGAAAATGTGGTTTTGGTAGATGGTAAAGTTAAATATGAGCTAATTTAGGCGCTGCATGAATTTGTCAATAATCATTTTATTAGACTTTATTTTTCAACATAGATAGTTTTACAAATTTTGAGGGACTAAATAGTTCTGGATCTATTGCTAAAAGTGTCTATGTTTCTTGAAGTACATTGTCCAAACCACTAGTAAAAAGGTTTGGATTGAACACAACTCGTAACTTGGATAAAAAAAACTGCATATGTCCTAAATATTGGTCAATTTCAAAAGTTAATGGTAGAATATAAGAAGTTGATTTTGCTAAAACGCTACCATATTATTCAATGGACTTTTATTTTCCTTTAAAGTCTTAAAGGTATTGGCAATTTTAATCCCCATCAAAGACATTGTAAAAAAAATTAAAGTCACTGGAACCGTGCCTAAAAAGCGTTGTAAAAAATTTTAAACTAAATAGAGATCATCTATAAAAAAGTATCATATTAAACTTCCACAGGATCATTTTCCTGAGATATGTTGTATTTGGTACTACTAGTATTTGACTAAGTACCTGACTAAATAGTACAAAATATATTATGAACTCTTATTAAAGTTTATTAATTTTTATGTGCGGCAACTTCTACGTATTTTTTTAAAATTTAAAATTCAATATAAAATCTGTCCAATAATAAAAAAAACTGACACCACCCACAAAAAATATTTCGGGGGTTTTTGTTTTTATGAGTAATAGCATTACTATACTAAAGTAAAAAAAACTTGCAATATATTTTTTAGCATTTTGTGTTTGTAGTAAACATTGGGTTAAAAGGTTTCAGAAACCTGTAAATCTTATCTTATCTTATACTCTAAAACAAGCTCCGTTTGTCCGGGCAAAGTTTTTTTTCGCTCCAAGGATTTTTGATTTTTTGATTGAATATGGGGGTTTTGGCCACCAGAAATCGATTGGAGCTGGTCCCATAGCTGGGAAAAATCCGGTTTTCGCCCTAGAGCACTTCAAAGTTTCCATGTTATCCTTATGGAGATTTTTTAATTGAACAAAAATCAGCTGATAACTGTAGATATAAACCAATGTGTTACATCTTTAACCTGTTGCTTAGGAAAATTATACCAAAGTGCAGCACCCGTCGGCTTGGCGAGTGAGCGAAGCAAACGAGCTCGTCTTTAAAATGGAAGAGGGCGAGTGAGCGGAGCGAACGAGCTTTGTGTGAGAACGAAAGTAATAATTTTACCGAGCTTAAGCTCGGTCCCCCTGGTACTTATACCCTGAAACAAGCTCCGTTTGTACGGGCAAAGTTTTTTTTTTCGCTCCAAGGATTTTTGATTTTTTGATTGAATATGGGGGTTTTGGCCACCAGAAATCGATTGGAGCTGGTCCCATAGCCGGGAAAAATCCGGTTTTCGCGCTAGAGCCCTTCAAAGTTTCTATGTTATCCTTATGGAGATTTTATTAATTGAACAAAAATCAGCTGATAACTGTAGATATAAACCAATGTGTTATATCTTTAACTAAGACAATTATACCAAAGTGAAAGTGCAGCACCCATCGGCTTGGCGAGAGAGCAAAGCGAACGAGCTCATCTTTAAGAGTCTTCATCACCTTAGGCAAAATATCCATCGTACACTCTGATTTCCATCACAACTGTCCTAGTACAGTCAGGTGCGCCCAACTAAGGGTATGAACACACAGAACGCGGCGCGGCGCGGCCCGGCGCGGCGAGGTGCGGCGCGGCGCGTCATCAAGCGTCGACTTGAACACACAGAACGCGGCGCGGCGCGGAGCGTCTTCTACTCTTTTCACTTCAGTAATCAGTGTCCGATATGGCGTTGAGCAAATTGGTTCGATGTTTGCTGCGTTTGGAAAACACTTATTTAAAGTATTACACGTTCGTTTTTGGCGGAAACAAATACAGATCAAACCGTATCCAACGTCACCAAAAACTTTAATTTTGGTTGTAAATTGTAGGAGGAGTTCTCCACACAAAAACCCTTAGTGTATTAAATAAGTGTAGGTTTTATAATGTCAAATACTGCCATCGTCGTTAAACAATCCCGAATCCGGACTACCAAACAACTACACATACACACCAAGTCTGTCCAACGACACTAGAAACTTTAAAGTCAGTGAAAACTGTAAAGAAGTTCCAATTACAAAATAAACCTCAGTGTATTAAATAAGTACGGTATAGATTTAAGCAATACAGTATATTCTACCATTGTCACCTCATTCCACAGCTTGTCCACAATTCCCCTGTTCTTGTAATGTTTATGCTTCACTTGCCACAGTGCAGGCCTACAAAACACTTCGTTAAACACTCACCATATTTGCAGGGAAGACGCGCGAAAACGCGTGTTGACGCTCCAAAAAATCAAACTCAACTGGTCCAAGTGAAGACGCGCCGCGCCGTGCCGCGCCGCGCCGCGCCGCGCCGCTCTCTGTGTGTTCAACTCCATAACAAACTATGAATTTGTTTTTCACGCGTCATGACGCGCCGCGCCGTGCCGCGCCGCGCCGCGTTCTGTGTGTTCATCCCCTTAAGGCGAGGGGTGAGGCGCGGGTACATTTCTAAAAACATCGGACTGCGACGTCCCACACACGCACGCGCAGACTCGCTACAATGAGAGTTCGGCCAGTCCGATGCTGTTGCAGCCCTGTCTACATTGGAAGAGTATTTTAAAATTATTATTAACACTATACTCGAACTTTTCCATTTCAATATAGCCGATTAACATTTTACAGCGATTACAATTAATTAATGGTTTTCAATTATTATATTAGCTTATAGTGTTTGAACAGAACATCCGATTTAGATTAAATTTGGTTCAGGGGTGTAAGGCAGTATCTACTTGAATGAGTTCGCGAACCAGAATGATCAGACAATACAGAAACTAAACAAAATAAGTAATTTTAAAATTATGGAACTAAAGTAATTATTTTCTTTAGAATAATCTGACGCAACGTATAGAGGTACCCCCGCACACCGAAAACAGTTAGTTGACACCCACTAACAAAGGACATATAATCAACCTCTTGTAATGTATGCTAAATTGCGTATAGGGCCTATATTGATAATTTTATTCGAATTAACCGAACTATGAAAGAGTTATACGAGTTATACTCGTATACTTATAACTCGTAATATACTTAATTAAATAGCCTAATTAAAATTACAATTTTGTTTACTAATTGCTTGGAACCATGTAGTTGTTTTTATTTATGTTTCTAGCTTCAGTGTTTAAAAGTCGAAATATCTAGCTGTGTTTTTCGGTGCCGCTTTTTTACAACAGTAAGTTAAATTTGTACAGCATAATGGCTTCACTGGATTTTACTTTTAATGTTTTTTTTCTGTAAAGCAGTATAAAATAATTGTAAATTGAATGACATATGCGACCGTACCTCTTTTCTCTCAGACCATGGAAGGCTCTAATTAAATAGTGGTCAATGAGACTCTGGCCCAGAGTCTAAGAATAAAATACATAATCAAAGTAATTAAATATAGTAATTAAATCAGCCGATCATAATTTTGAAAATTCAAACGCAAATGTCAGTATTTTATTAGAACAACTATAAGCTAATATTCCGGATGATAATGAAATCTGCTCAGATGAGATAATTTTTCCCTAATAAAATAAATAATGTTTCCCTTATAAACAGAACTGTATAAGATTTATTTGTCTTTTTAATTGCTTCATCATCACGTTATCCTATTGAGAACTGAACAAATCAGTGTACTGTACCAAATTTCAACTCTCTTGCGTATCGAAAAAATTTGATGATTAGTAATGAATGAGTGAGGGATTTGTTTTTTAGGGCGCACCGAAACTGCGATCGAAAACCCAGGTAGACGCCGAAACTGCGATCCTTACCCCAAGGGCGACCCCAGGCAGACGCCGAAACTGCGATCCTGGCACGGAGTCCGCCCCCGGTACGCGATTCAGTGGACCATGAACATTTCCTAGAACTTACATGGATGGATAAACAAGGTGCAAAATACAACTACAATGGCTTTTGGCAGGTGTTTATTCAAACTAAACTTGGGGGGAATTTCTGTAACCCACACATTTGGTGAAATGCAGCATGTTAACTTCTTTCAGACGCAGCTGATTAAATTTATCGACCAAGAACAATTGTCGAGAACATGTTTTCTTTCGGCTCTTTGGCACTTCTGTTGTGTTCAGTCTTAGATAGCAATCAATCTTAATGGATTTCAAATTTTTTTAAAAATACATAAATGTTAGGGTGCGATGTTGAGCACTGGTTATTAAAACGCGAATGAAAACTTTCACAGGCGTTGGTCGTCCGCCACAGGTCCGCCGTGTGCTCCACCCAGATCTTTGGTGGAAACGGAGTAACTCGTAACTCGATACTGCTGCTCTTGCTCTCAAACTGAGACTGACCGATATATTTGTTGAGGAAAATAAAGAAGGAATGTACACCCTGAAAGTCTTCGTTTATTGGTCCTGGTTAATGGTTTGGTATGCGCGAGTATAGTACAACTTTTGGAAGTCCCAGTTCCTTGGCATTAGTTGAAAAGTGACATGAGTGACACGTTGGGCGGCGAAACATTCCAGAGCCATTACACTGGACGCTGGAATGCCCGCTGGACCCTCCGCTACCTGCTGGGGGGCCGCTGTGCCAGGATCGCAGTTTCGGTTGTGGGATTAGAAAACCCTTTTGGGGATTAAAACTAGGATCGCAGTTTCGGTGCACCGGTTTTTTAAGGTGGCGACTCCCTACCTGACTTTTCACCGGACCGAGCCTTGTACCGAGCAAAAACAAACAGCAAGTCCGGAAGTGTGTCAGGGGTCCGTACATCGGACCAACCGCACTGGAGGCTGTTTTGGGGCGAAACATCAAAGAAAAGATTGGTCAGGTGTACGGTCCGATGTACGGTAGTGTGTCAAGGTCAATTTTGCTAAGAACGCCGTACCGAGCGTGGCCCCGAACGCTCGGGATGGAAAGCCCCTCCCTTCTCCACCCCATCATCTAGCGCCCTGACTCACGCTCTCCCTATCCCTCTATAAACTTCCTTCACCTCGCTTGGTGGATATTTCCGGTACGATGCTCGGTCCGATGTCTTGCTTGGTGAAATGTTCGGTGTAATTTTACGTCCCTTTATGATGTAATGTACGTCCCTTTATGATGTAATGTACGGGAGGCCTACGATGCTCGGGCTCCGATGTCTTGCTCGACGAAATGTTTGGAGTAAATTTAATTCCCTTTACGATGTAATGTATACGGTACGATGCTCTTTCCGATGTCTTGCTCGGCGAAATGTTCGTAGTAAATTTACGCCCCTTAACGATTCAATGTCCGGTACGATGCTCGGTCCGATGTCTTGCTCGGCGAAATATTCGTTATGTCCCTTTACGAAGTAATGTACGGTACGATGCTCGGTCCGATGTCTTGCTCGGCGAAATGTTCAAAGTAAATTTACGTCCCTTTACGATGTAATGTTCGGTACGATGCTTGGTCCGATATACGGTCTGATGGGAAGTCCAGTAGTGTGTCGCCGGCCATATAAAAAGGAATTTCCTTGGTATAAGGCGGAACCGTATTCCGCGCACTTCCGGTGTTAACAGTATTTGTTAACACTGCCGTTAGAAAAATTGATGAACGGTTTAGGCTATTTGTTTGTAAGATTAAAATTTGAATCTCATCTGTGAGGAGTTGAAAATAAACTTACACATTACTAGTTTTCTGTATTATGTACTGTAAAAACCAGTATAGTGCAAATAATGTACTGCTCGTCTTGAGTACATAAAAAACAATCGCCAATCAACCATAGTGCTGTATAAACACACGTGTTCTAAAATTGAATTGTACGAGTAATTTAGATGGATAAAAAAGTATTCAAATAAATACAAGGAATGTGTCCCCCAACATCACTGAGTGATTTATAATGCGATAATGTTTGTGTGTGTGTGCTTGTGTTAGTGAGAAAGACGACGTTTGCGAAAAGGCTAGTAGCGCCTCGAACGGACAAATTCCCAGACCCCGTTTTTGCTCAAAACATGCGTTCGTAGTCCCCTGTTTCGGACGACATTTTTTAACCGATTTGACTGAAAGTGGTCTTAAACTGTTCAGAAAGAGTGCCTGCGTGGTTCTTGTACCTCGATAGTTCGATAATGTTTCTTAAAAGTATTTTTAAAAAAATGTTAAATATCTAGTAATTTTCTCCTTTTTTAACTGTATTTTTAAGTACTACCGAGTACGTTTTTTATTATTATGAGGTACAAGAACCACGCAGGCACTCTTTCTGACCAGTTTGAGACCAATTCCAATAAAATCGGTTCATAAATGTCGTCCGAAACAGGGGACTACGAACGCATGTTTTTGACGTTTTTCGCAGGGGTGATGAAGACTCTTAAAATGGAAGAGGGCGAGTGAGCGGAGTGAACGAGCTTTGTGTGAGAACGAAAGTAATAATTTTACCGAGCTTAAGCTCGGTCCTCCTGGTAATAGGAATTAACTGTAGTA